>JAREIK010012318.1:0-50000 GCA_029783825.1 Sapria himalayana | reverse complement strand
CTCTACCTACCTATCTATCTCCAAATATTTATTTTATTCTATATGTCTATCTATCTATCTTTTTATCAGTTTATCTATATGCCTATCTATCTATTTGTCTATATGTCTATCTATTATACTATCTATCTTTCAATCTATCTTGTGGTCTTTCTATGCATATATATTTCTATATATCTTTCTATTTATCTATTTGTCTATCTATTTGTATACCGATCTGTCTAACTATTAGTCTTTCTATTTTCTTCTATCTATCTATCTATCTAACTATCTTTTTATCTATCTATCTATTTATATATTTATCTTATATCAATCTCTCTATTTATCTATTTATTAATGTCTATCAATCTATACATTCATCAGTCTATCTATCTATCAATGTATCTATTTTCTAACTTTATATCTATATATCTTTCTATCTATCTTTTTTTTTAATTTGTTTTATTAATATTAACCCTCTCTTTTGGCGGAGGAATACCATTTTTACAACCTACTTGCTTGCTACCCAATGCCCTTTACACCCTTCATATCTTATATACCCCTATCAGGTATTATCTAATGAGACATGCATACAAATTAACAAGTAATCATACATTTCACTTGCATCAAAACATTTAAACTGCTTGTAAATATGAATATGCTATGAGTAAAATCTTTGCTTTTTGTATATCATTTGTAACTTCAATGTGATCCTTCAATGCTTTTTATTGCCTCTTATGCTGTCCCTTATGCTGCCCTTTAAGCTTCTCTTTTATTGCGTCTCTTGGAGCATCCAATAATGCCTCTTTAGCTATCCCCGAGCCTCTTTAACTATCTTCCTAAACCTTTTAAAGTCCTCCATTTCCTGTCTTTCAGCTTCTAATCTAAAACCAACATTCTTTCTCCCCTTGTCCCGATTAACCCTCCCCTTAACAAAGAATCTGGAAATAAAATAAACATCAACAACAACCGCTTCTTCTTCCTTCCCGTTCCTGCACCTCGAAGTGGCAAAACCTCCTTTCTTGTCTTTACCACAACCAATATTGATTTGTCTGCAATATTTCCTGCAAAACAGTAAAATATACAAAAATCCCCCCTCTATACATGCATTTAATAACCTAACCCTAACTCTTCTGCCCAATCTATACTTGCTACCTCACCCTAACATATATCCAAACAAAAGGAAGCGCCAAGGAAATATCTTTCTATCTATCTTTATATATATATATATATATATATCTATCTATCTATCTATCTATCTATCTAACTATCTATCTAACTATCTTTCTATCTATCTGTCTATCTATTTCTCTATGTATTTATATATTTATTGATCTATATGTTTTTATAACTATCTATTTATCTATCTTTTGATCTATCTTTCTTTTTATCTTTCTATTTATCTGTATATCTATCTATATATTTGTTTATCTAATTGTTTATTTTTCTATATATATATATCTATCTATCTATCTATCTATCTATCTATCTTTGTGTTTATCTATCATTCTATATTTCTATCTATCTATCTATCTATTTCTCTATCTAACTGACATTTTATATATATATATCTGTCTATCAATTTATCTATTTATCTATCTATCTATTTATCTATCTATCTATATTTATATCAATGTATCTATCTATATATCTATTTGTTTTTATATCTTTTTATCTATCTGTCAATTTATTTTTAAATATCTATTTGTCTATCTTTGTGTCTATGTATCTGTCTATCAATTCATCAATCTATATACCTAATAATCTATCGATTTACAAATCTATATATATATATATATATATATATATATATGTCTATCTATCAATCAATTTATCTATATATGTATGAATCTATCTATAAATCTATTTATTAATCTGTATATCAATTTGTATATCAATCTTTCTATCAATCCATCAATAAATATATCTGTCTATTTGTCTATCAATATTACTATCTATTTATCTATCAATCTCTCTATTTTTATATCAATCTATATATCATTCTTTCTATATTTGTAACTATTTTTATACATCTATTTGTCTATCAATCTTTATATCTATCTTTTTATCAGTCTATTTGTCTATCAGTCTATCTATCAATCTATATGTATATCTATCTTTCTATCTATCGGTCTATCTATTTGTATATAAATGTGTCTATCAATCTGTCTATCTATCTGTATATCTATTTCTCTATCTATCTGTCTATATATCTGTCTATCTATATGTCTATCCATTTGACTATCTATCAATTGAACTATATGTCTATATATCTAAATATATATCTCTAACTATATGTATATCTATCTATCTATCTATTTATATATTTATCTATTTATCTATCTATTTATTTATCTATCTATCTATTTGTCTAACTATCTATCATTCTATATTTTTCTATTTATGTATCTATATGTCTATCTATTTGTCTCTCTCTATATCTGTATATCTATATATCTATCTCTCTAACTATCTATCTATCTATCTATATATCTACCAAACTATTTGTCTATCAATATGTCAATCTATTTGTCTATCTATCTTTATATCTCTTTATTTAGCTATATATCTATCTATCTATCTATACATCTGTATATCTATTTGTAAATCTATCTATTTATCTGTCTAACTATTTGTCTATCAATATGTCAATCTATTTGTCTATCTATATGTATATCTATCTATCTGTAAATCTACATATCTATCAATAAATCTATCTATATATCTATCTATTTAATATTTTATTTATTTATCTATCTATCTATCTATGTATCTCTCAATTAATTTATATATTAGTCTATCTATTTGTCTATGAACCTATCTATAAATCTATCTATTAATCTGTATATCTATTTATCTAACTTTCTTTCTATCTTAATTTTTATCAGTCAATTTATCTATGTGCCTGTATATCAATGTCTATCTTTCTATCCATTAATATATTATCAGCCTACCTGTATGTCTATTTGTCTGTCTATCTATTTATCTATTTATCTTTCTATCTATCTATGTTTCAATCAATCCATCTATCTATTTGTTTGTGTATCAATTTATCTATCTATCTATCTTTCTTTCTTTATATTTGTCTATCTATCTGTATATCTATCTATCTACCTATATGTCTATCTATCAGTCTAACTCTCCATCTATCTATTTATCTATCTATCACCCTATTTATCTATATATATATATATATATATATATATATATATATATATATCTCTCTCTCTCTCTCTCTCTCTATCTGTCTATCTGTATGTCTATCTATTATCATATCTATTTGTCTATCTTTTTATCTACATATCTGTCTCCCTATCTATTTATCTATATGTATCTATATCTATCTGTCTGTCTGTTTCCCTTTCTATCTTTCTATCTATCTATATGTATCTATATATCTATCTGCCTTTTTATCTATTTATTTATCTGTCTATCTATCTATCATTCTGTTTATCTTTTTATCTAACTATATGTCTATCTATCTATCTATCTATCTATTTGTCTATCTATCAATGTATGTATCTATCTATCTATATATCTTTCTGTCTATCTATCTGGCTATCTATCTATTTGTTTATATATATATATACATATCTATATGTCTATTTATCTATCTGTCTATCTATTTATCTATCTATCGATCTATTTGTCTATGTATCTATCTATTTATTTGTCTATGTATCTATCTATTTATTTGTCTATCTATATATCTATCTATCCATTCTTTTTCTGTCTATCTATTTATCTATCTCCCTATTTATCTATCTATCTATCTATCTAACTATCTATATATCTATCTTTCTATCTTTCTATTTATCTTTCTATCTATCTATTTATCTATCTATCATTCAATTTGTGTATCTCTCTATCTATCTATCTATCTATCTAACTGTCTATCAATTTGACTATCTCTTTATCTATCTATCTATCTATCTATATTTCTATCTATTTTTGATTCTATCTACACTATAAGAAAATGTCACTTTAGTTACGAAAAATTAGCTTTCTAAATAATCCCTATCTAATTAGCGAGGGATCAGCTAGGGAATAGCAATAGATGTTTTATTTTACATTGAATTACTAAATTGTGATGAATTTGAGATGGATTAGAAATAGATATTTTTGATTTAAAATTCTCCTTAGCTAAAATTATCGTAAATTATCACCCAAAGAATGTCGGGCACTTTAACGCCTTTAGAGATGGGTTTTACCTAGCTAATTAGTTCGAGACAAAATCCCTCACTAACTAAAATTCTTATAAATTTTTTATGATTTTATATTTAATTGCAAGTGATTATTCCTTAAATTCTATTTTTTACAAAATATATCCATTTAGCTAGGGATTTTTCCATAGCTATTTGTGCTGGGGATAATTTTCATTTCTAATCTTTAATGATTTAATTTTTTTTATAGATTATTTGTTTTAATATTTTATTTAATTTTGTATATTAAAGGTACCTATGTGATGGTCTAAAGATGAGCGATCCTTGAGAGACACATTTTCTTCGTATAATTTTAAAATTAGGTTATTATAAATAAAGAATTTTAAAAATATATAAATATGAATAAAAATCTATATTAATAAAGACTACAATAACTATTTTTATGATTATAAAATATTTAAAAATTGATCCAAAATATTTTTTTGAAATATTTAATTATGATATTTAAATAATTTTGTTAAAAATGATTAAATAATAAATTAGAATAACTTTTATGATATTTTATTTAATAAATCAACATACATAAATATTACTATAATAAAAAGCTAAAATAATAATTGTATACTTAAAATAAAAAAATTAAAAAAATATCTTAAGTAATGAATAAACAAGTAAATATTTATATTATTTAAAGTAAAAAATATATTTATGATTATAGGAATCTTTTAAAAAAATAATACTAAAAGATTTAAAATTTTCGAAACAAAAAAAATTTCAAAATTTTCATAAAATTTAAAAGAAAATAAATTGATATTTAAAGATTAATACATAGATGTTTTGATTGCATTAAAAAAAATTTGATGATTTAAAAAATAAATATCTTAGTGTGGTTATTAAATTAAAAGAACACTTCATGTCTTTTTTTAGGGTTTTTAGAAATTATTTAAAATATTACTAAAGAAATTTTTTTGTCCTAAAAATACTTTAATTTATTTTTAGCCCTATAAACACTTTTGAAAAGTACTACCAAACTAACCCAAAGTTGATTTGAATTCAAGTTATATTTTTTGTCTCTATTAAATTTATAAGAATTAAATAATTGAGTTAGATCTTTACTATTATCTTTTAATATTCCATTTTTATTAAAATAATAAATATAATTTTTTTTATTGATCTTCTCACTTTAAGTAATTTTTTTTATTTTATAAATTATAAATTATATCAAATAATATAAAATCTTTGTTCCTTTATAATTATGTCATATTATATTCATAAAAAATAAATTGAATTCTTAAAAATTTATAACCATTATATATATATGTATATGAAATACTTTATTATAATATAATATTATTTTTTTTATGAATTAATATTATAAATTTATCCATAAATTTAAAATAATATGAAATGTTATAAATTTTTTATGGTTATACATTTATATAATATGGATATATTAAATAATTTGTTTTTTTAATAAATGAAATTATGAAAATTGGAATACCAATTATTAGTTTTCATGGTTATTAGTAATCTAATTTTTTTAATCATCATTTTTATAGCCATTATTAAATTTTTTTTTCTGAAAGTCATTTCATTAATTTAAAATTAATATTACAACAATTAACCATTAAAATTTTATAAATTATTAATAATAAATTTATTTATTGATGAAATAATATCATTTATGGTTAAATACAAATCTATTTCATTTTTTTTAAAATTATTTAATTTTTATAATTTTAGTTTACTTTTATATTTTTGTCTCTTTTTTTTGATATATATACATCCATTTTTTTATTTATAGTTTCCATGTAAAAGGAAAATGCTAATGCATTCAAGCTTAAACCATTTTTACTATCTTTGCGAAGAGGAAGAGCGGAGAAGCAAATAGGGACTACGGGGGAAACCTACAAATTCTAGCTCTTCTTGTTACCAGGTAAGATTATTATTACTCTTCTCCTTTAGAATACTAAATACATTTCTCTACCTCTTTCAATTTGATTACCACTGGGAGAATTTGGTTTATAGAAATTATTAGGTTTTAATTTTTTTTTTGATTTTTCCCTAATTTTTCTTCTTCTTTCTCATATTTTCACATCACTTATATGATTTTGACTCTCCACCATTAATGAAACAGCATACTATTAGTGTAAGCTTTGTTCTTTTAGTGATTAATTTTTTAGGATTTTATGGATTTCAAATACTAAATGTATGCTTATTGTTTTCTACTTCTGTAGCTTAAGAATAAAAAATTTTGCTTAATGTATTCTACTTCAGTAACTTAAGAAAAGATAAACACAATGTTTATGGGTTCTATTTTGATTGTCTCCGTAAATATTATAAATAGATAACATTATATTTAAACTTTTAAACATTTATAAAATCATATGACATTATATATAAATGTCAATACTTTAATATATATAAATGTATTACATTATATATAAACATTGATATGTTTATATAAACATATAATGTTATATATAAATATTTATACATATGTATAAATGTTTATAAAGATTTATACAACATTTACATAAAACTATCCATTTATATTATTTTTTATATAACATTTATATAACATATAAAATGTTTATAGATATTTGTAAACATTTATATAACATATAAATATTTATATAAATATATAATATTTATAATGTTTATATCAATGTGATATATATACTAATAATTTTTATAAATGTGTTAAATATATATGTTTATATATATGTAACATTTATAAAAATATTTTAAACACAACATTATATCTCAACACTTGTATATTTATATAATTATATGCCATTATATATAAATGTTTATAATTTAATATATATGTGCAACTACGATAATAGTGATGTACAAAATGATGCTTGTATGCATCCACAAGAGATTATATTTATACTTTTATATCATATGAAGAAATGATGTATCATAGAGGGATATTTTTAAGTAAATATACATGTTGATAAATCAATTGTTATAGTAATATGATAAATCATTTGTTATCCCATAAATTGAAGTTCTGCTAAAAAATTAAACATAATTTGGATTCTCCCCAAATTTTAGTTTCTAACCCAAATCATATAAATGAAGTGTCAACTATTGTGCCATATTACTATGAATGACCATGCACACTGTCAACAAAAACAATACTACGCAACTACAATGCCTATTGTGCAATTGAGGTGCCTACTACCATGTAGAAACTCTTTTGTGACACGCAAACATGCACCATCCTTTTTATGGAGTTGATACTTGTCTCACGCAGTATGTGAAGGCAGTAATGGGGTGTTACTGTAGCATGTATGCCCATGTCCCCTATGTTGGCACAATGTAAGTTCTCTCATTTTTTTAGGATTTTGAACCATTACATACCTCGAGGTTTGTTTTCCTTAGAGTCTTGGCTTTGATACTATGCATAATTCTATGCCAAACATAAAACTTGATGAAAAAATTTTAGGAAAAAAATAACAAGCAATCCTTTCATTTAATATAATGGGCCAGAGAATTGAAGCAGTCTAGAGGTTAGGTGCTCCATCAATAATAACATAGAAATAATAAAAAAAAGTAGAAAATACAAAAGGTATGATTATAAACTAGAATAATTAGTATTAATTAATATATTTTTTATTTTTCTACAATATTAATATGGTAAGATTGGTTAAGAATGGATTCAATAAAATTTGTGAGTAACTCATTAGTTAAAAATCCATGAACAATGAAGTGTCTCACATATTATATAACTTTAGTTATTTGATTTGTAAGCTTTTGCTGCATTCTATTATTGACTATTGTTAGTGATGTGTTTATATTTTACACTCATGAACTTTTCCCATTTTATTGTGGAACTAACAGAACATCAGTAGCTTATTATTGACATAGGTGCTTTACCACCTCTTGTGGACCTATTGAAGAGGCACTGATATGGATCTACTTTTTGGGTAGTGAATAGCATCCTAAGATTGGCAGCTAATGTGATCACCAACATTGCCCATGAGAATAGCAACATCAAAATTCATATTTGGTTGTTATTTTTAATGCAATCACTTTTTCCATTGTGGACAATGCTTTTTGTTAATAAGTTATTTTTCAGGATAAATGATGGGATACCACCTCTGGTTGAATTTTTGGATTTCTATGATGCTAAAGTGCAAAGGGCATCTACTAGGGTACTGAGAACCTTAGCTTTCAAGAATGAAGAGAATAAAAATAAGATGATGTTCCATATTGTGATTGATGATTTTTTATCATTTACTTTGCAATGAGAAAATAATGCATTTTTTTTACTGTTAAGATTGTCGAGTGCAATGCTCTTCCCACTCTCATCTTAATGTTGTGCTCAGAAAATGCTATTTTACATTATGAAGTAGTTACTTTACATAAAAATTGAGACCTCAATTATTTTTTTAGTTATCATTATTCTAAAATTTTGATCTTGGCCTTTGTTTTCTTATTTGGACCAATTATTTTTGTTGTTACAGGTAGGTTGATTAAAAATTTTGTTCATTCATCTCCAAACATTAAGAAGTTCTATCTGCTGGGGGCTGGGGCATTGCAACTTATTATCAATTTTCTTTGGTCCTTCCATTTGAAGTATTTTGTTGAGAATTGTATTTTTATTTATTATGTATCTGAACAAATTTTATTTCTATATCATTATCTAAAGTTACTATCTGAATTTACACTGATTTACTATAATTTTGATATTTAAATTTGCTTTTAATAATTCTCTAAAAGGTTTTTAGGATAAATAGCTCATGTTGCCCTGAGAGCTAGAGGGAAGCTACTTTATTATTGGGATAGTTTGCAACAAATGATTCGGATTGCAAGGTAAGCATATATGTTTATTTTTCATTCATTTATTATTATTTTCAGGTTTGAAATAAATCATTATATGAGAATTTTTGAGAATACTTTTTGTTTGGATTCATGTTTTGTGCTTACGTTGGAGGAAGAGGATAGTAAAAAGGTGTGCTCGAATATAATTTTTATGTAATCTTGTATTCATGTATTCAATAAATAATATAAAAAATATATTGTGTGCTATAATACCTTTGATAGGTCATAGATTCTATATGCTTTCACCGTTTGTCATTGATTGTGGCTGTCGGGTCTTGTATCACAGGTCTATAGTTTTAATGAAGTGACATAGTCCTTGGGGCACACTTATGAGCATTTTATCATGGGTATGAGTATCTAACTAGTTCAACATGACATAGTTTTGTATGGCATGAGACAATGGATTTTACTGAGCCTCATTTAGTAGCCCCATTTGCCATTTCTAGTTGTTGTGTGGGCTAGCCCAATGTGCTAGTTGTGACCCATTACTCTTTCCCAAGCATATTTTGTGCTAGGGTCATGGTCAGACAATTGTTACTCATTACCCATGACAATGTGGCATGTGTAGAGCTACTTAGGACTTAGGCATGAGTTGTTTTTGGGCACTCATGACTCAGGACCTAATTAACTGACCCAATTATTTTGTGAAAATGGTTAATCCATAACTAAGCATGTTTAATATAAATTAGAAAATAATTATACCATACAATAGTGGTTGCGTGTTGTTGTGGGTCACATAATATATATTTTTAAGATAAAAAATATCTTTGTTTAAAAATTATTGGTCTATCGTTCAATACTAATTAGATGAAATTTTTGGGCCCAACCGGGCTGGCGAGCCGTGCCTGGCATGACATAGTTCCTTGGATGCTAGGCCCTGCAGGGGCCCGCAGTCCATAAACTACATGGGTTTGGGTTGGTTGGTTGGGGCCAAATTGGTCGAATTTTTACAAAATTAGGGTTTCGATGACGTGGTGCAGTACCACCATCACTCATCGGTCATTACCATGTCCTCTCCATATCAGGAGTCACACGATGCATGTTCACCCTTGCTTTGCCCACATTGCTGTTATGACACGTGGGCCAAAAATCCTCAGCATGACATGATACAACTAATACCGAGGATCTGCCCAGCACGAACCAAGGCATGACACTATAACGTGTCGTGGTATGTTTCGGGCCAAGCTCAAGCCACTTGGCTCATTTGATACCTATAGATAAGATCTCTTTGATTTTTATGGGTAAGAAAATTAAGATATTAACCTCTCATAAATTATATGTTGAGTGAGAATTTTGTGTATTAGATATTCTTTTTTTATAATCCTTAAAGCTTTATTGCTTAAACTTATAAAGACATATAATAAATAAGATTAAAATCAAATAAATACTCTACATCATAAGACATAAATTATCAAATAAATGTTATGCATCATAAGATTAATATTTTTATTTATTTATTTTAATAAGTCTAACCAATCTATTCTTACTGATTTTTGAGTTTTGTAGTTCTTTCCTAGTAAAACTTAACATAAATTTTAGTTAATTAAATATTCTAAATAATACATTTGATCCATATAATGAATTAAATTTAGTATGTAGTTACATAAATATTAATGCACTGAATCTTATAAGAATTTTGAATTTAAAAATATTTGTATTGAGAATAATACTAAGATGACTAATCATTTGAGAATTTCTTATATTATATGTATTTGTTGGAGATCATGTCTTTATTATATATTATATCTTTGTCCAAGTTATTGGGTTTGAGACTTATCATATGTATTCTTTAAATTTTGATGGTAAGACATTATATATGAATTTCTCCCTTACCTTATGCTAAAGCAGAAGGCTTGTGCACAAGGTATGATCTTTATATAATGAACTAAATCTTTTAGATGATGTAGAGAAACCATTCTTCTCTAGTGTCATTCCTCGAGTAAGCAAAAGATTTACTATTAATAGTCACACTTATATTATATGGACAAATTCTAATATGATAAATAGAAATAATACTAAATGAGAAATAAAATCTAGTCAAATATACATATTTTAAAAAATATATAACTTTAAAACTAGTACTGGAATACTGGATGAGACATCTAAGAAGATATGTTGAATAAGTTACAAAAAAATTGTGCATTAGACCCTATATAATTTAAGTTTAGTATAATTATAATTGGATGGACTTCAACTTTAATATTTTTTGTGTATATAACTAATAATTGGTGATAACAAATTTTAGGTTGATAATTAGTATGAGATCTTTACTAAAATTTGAACAAGATATTAAATTTTTATATTTTAGTTAGAAATATATTCAACTTTTTTATCATATAATTTCAAAAGTAATTTTTTGTTATATTGTAATAAAATATTAAAAGTGTCTGAACATTCAAATTCAAGCCACACACTCAAAAATTTGTATTCTATAAGATTTTGGGATTGATGCCATCTTTAGAAACAATGCAATGTAATAGAAGAGTAATTGAGAAATATGTCCAACTTTTTATCATATAATCTCTAAAATGTTTTTTTGTTATTTTGTAATAAAATATTAAAAGTTTTTGCACATTCAAAATGCAAGCCACACACTATAGAATTTCTATTCTATAAAAATTTTGGCTATGATACTATGTGGAGAAACAATGCAAAGTAAAGAAGAGTATTTGAAAAATCACATAACAAAACGTGTACATGCTAAACCCTTATATAATGGACTAATCAAATTAAGATATCCCATAGGTTGAATGCTCTTATACATTTGCAAGAAAAAATATAAAATAAAAGAAAAAAATAATAAATTATAAATCACAATAAACTAGATCCAATATTATTTGCACTCATAGATTTTTTAGTTGCATATTAGATTTTCCTACATACACACATATGAACACAAATCTAAGAAATAGTATATGGGCATATTGTTGTTTCTAGATTCAGTGCAAAAAGTTATGTTATCAGTTACTTGTGTGTCTTAGTATAATAGTTACTTTTTGGAAACGTTATGTTTACCAATTCATATGTTGATAATATTTTAATGTGATATTTAGACAATTCGACATGTTATTAGTGAATATATTTATTAGTGAATATATTGTAGACATCTTAATGAATACACTTGGAGGATTGTAAGTTTTTTTCATATCTACTAATTTTCATATTTAATGGATGTATGAAATATTTTGAAAAAGATTATTAAGATTTAATTTAGTCTCTATATTAATATTATTTATTTATTTTCTTTCTTGTTATGTTGTAGGAGAGCATCTGACATGTGAACTCTCTCAATCATATATATGTTTATTTTTACTTATATATATATATATATATATATTAGTTTTCATAAATTAATGAAAATTAATTTATCTTATCTTTTTCTTCTTATTTGCTCTCCCTACACAAAAAACCTGAGGGGTGAAATCCTAATATGTAAAATGAAACAATCTTTAAAGATCAAGTACTCCAATTATACATGATTTATATTTTAGTACCCAATTTAGTAGTCTTGCAAGAAGTTAAATTGAGCTTTTAATGTGATTGAAACTTTTTTTTATTAGGTGATTCCATTACTCTCTAGACTCCTTTTTAAACATCACGCTAATATTTGAAGAGATAGAATTATCCTAATCAAGAGATTTCCACTCATTCTTAGCAAATTTAATTTCACATGTGCTAAGCTCCTTAGTGAGAGATCTTTTGGCATACTCTTAAGATTGCTTTTTAAACTTCACACTAATATTTGAAGAGATGGAGTTATCCTAATCAAGAGATTTCCACTCATTCATGGCAAATTTAATTTCACATGTGCTAAGCTCCTTAGTGAGAGATATTTTGACGTACTCAGTTTTTTCACTATTTTTTTGATTATGCCTAAAAAATAGTCAATTCATTTGACTCTTTTGAACTTATCTTTTGGATGTTTTCCAAAATAAACAAATACATTTTAGTATTAATCTTCCACTTGATTGAATACTTTTTTATTCATATTTATTTATTTGATATTTTTTTATTCATTTGAAGCCTTATTAAACTCGTGTTTGAGACACTTTCTCATTTAGAATGATAACTCATAATAAATGCTATACTTTTCATTTGCTCAAATGTATTGGATAATTATTTTTTTTAAATACTTGTGATTAGTTTTTATCATTTTTTAATAACAAGTGTATTTTTGATGAGAATGAAGTTGAACTAAAGGATTTCTTGTTGGTGAAGTGTTATACATTGATACATGAGTTTTGTTATTTTAATTTTTTATATCTAGCAGTTAAAATGATCTTATTTTGATTTCCTCTTTCTTTAATCACCTCTTATAGATTCTTATTATAATTTCTTGTGAAAAATATTTTTTATGATAAATTTGATGGGTTTCATATGAAATAATTACTTGCTTATTTTTATTTACAAGAAAAGTTTTTTGTTACCTATGAAAAATTTTATATTATTGATCCTTTTTCCATGAGCATAGATTGATACATTCTATGCAATTGTTTCCCCATAAACTTAATACATTTGAAACTAATTAATATTTTTTTTCTATGAAAGTTGAAATGCAAGACTTTTGTATATTTTTTTATTTTTTTTTGGAATAAAGAAAACACATGTTCATAAAAAATTAATTCTATTATTAACAAAAGATATAATTTTGAATCAATTGGATATGAGAGTGTCAAAAAAAATTTAAATATCTTGTAATTATCTAATTTTATATTACATAGATTATTTGTATGATTAGTTTAATAAATTTTGTATAATAAATTTATATCATGTTGTATTTAATATACATAGACACTTGAAAAAGCTATAAAAGATTGAGATCTCTTTCGAGGTTTATGACTATTTTGCACTTGTTTCTTACTTACACTCTATTTGAGCTCCTATTTTTTTTTAAACTTTGTTTATTAATTATAACTCTCTCTTTTGGCGGAGGAATACCATTTTTACAACCTACATCTATCCTTTTCCCTTTTACACCCATTCCCAACTAGTAAAAAAGAAAACTATATAGCATGATTTTATTACACATGATACAATTTATGCATTGAATTGTCAAAGCTCAATAATGACTTATATGATCATTTGTGCTCCTCTAATCATTCTTTAATGATTTGAGGACTCTTTCTCCCTTTCTCATTGAAAGTATTTGAAATGTATATTATGCTTTTACGTTCCTCCCCTAGCTTTCTTTGAAAATTCTTTCACACTCTTTGTTCCTTCCTTTGTTTTGCTATAATCATTACTTGCACCATCTTACAAATCCATATGTGTTTTGCGACAATCCTGTATGTTGGTTGATTTGACTCATGTTATGGCTTCCAATTGTCCATGATTCCAGCCTTACAATATATGACCCCTGATCAACGCTATCTCTGTGTGTGAAGCAGTCTCGAAACCAAGCATACTTTCATCTTTTCTGTTGATCCTTGAATGCTTCATTCATTTATTCCTATTTAGGATTTGCACAGATGAAATCGACCGATAATATGACAGACCAAAAATTACAGACTTCCGGGGCAGAAACATAATTAACACATTAGACTCCATGATAGTATTAATAACACAGACTCCATGACAGCATTACATAGATGAAACAGACTCCAATGCAACAGCAATAACAGCACTACAAAAACAGGAATACAAGACTCAAATTAGCTGCTTCTGAATTTCTTGTCCAGCTTTAATCCCATTCTTGAGACCTGAAAGCCTGCATAGAAAGAAAAGACTACCTACCTATGGTTTACCCCATCCCTTACCTTACTAACCCTTCCCAATAAATGTATACTATTGCTGCTTAAGTTTCCTTTGAAAGCTGAATTAGTTGATATCTATTGAACAAAACCAATCCTAACCACAATCTAAGAAACACAAACTTTACCAATCTACACCTCATATAGAAAACACCCCTTAAGACCAGGGTGATTAATTATAAAAGGCGATCCTTACCACAAGGAGAAACTAAGGAGCCATTTGAGCCGGTAGATGTACAGGCAAATGAAGATAGAAATAACGCTGTTCAAGTCAGCACAAATCCTTCTTTATAGGCCTTAAATTGGGTCATTGGTAGTTGTCTTTATGTCTGCAAAAAATTCATATGGATGGGCATAGCCGAGGCATAATTAACCTTACCACAAGGAGAAACTAAGCCATTTGAGTCGGTAGATGCACCCTACTGGGTTGTCAATTGGTGTGAAGGTATAGGCCTTTCCTTATACAATCTTCCTTCAGGACCAGGAAGAATTTCAGCCTTTCATGCCTTTACCTGAACTTAAAAAAGCAATTCCAGTAATAATAACCCAACACCCGCGCCCATGTCCCAACTAAGTAGTATACTTTCATGCATTACCAAATGTTAGGAAGAGGTATCCAAGTGATTTGAAACTGTTCTGATATATGGATATTCTTTTTTATCTATTTTTATAAAGCCTTTGAATTTATCTGGAAAAGACGCTGCATCATATTTGTGAAATTGTTTATATTTACCTTCTTTTGCTAGATTATCAGCTAGTGTATTTACTTCTCTGTATATGTGTTTGATTGAAGCATTCAAGAGTTCTATTAAACTACTAATTTCCTCTAGCTCTTCTTCGAATCTCCACATGCTGTTTCTTTTATTCACTAGGTCGACCAAAATTTTAGAGTCAGTCTGAATATCTAAATTTAAAATATTATCCAATTTACACACCCGTAATCCTTCCCTTAAAGCTAAAATTTCTGCATGGATTGTAGAGGAGGCTTTAATGGATCCTAAATAAGCAAGGATAAGGTTACCATTGTGGTCTCTTACCACACCTCCACCACCTGCTAAGCCTATATTTCTATCAAAACTACCATCAGTGTTCAGAGCTAATCTACCGTTTGCTGGTTTTTCCCACTTGATTCCTATAATTTTTTGCGAGGGGGGTTTTGAAACCGAGAGGTTCCAGAATTTAATGGAGTCAATATCTAAATGAGAATTATGAGTTAAAATCGGGCTAGCTTCCGAATTGATTTTTATTTCTTTCTTAATGGCATTCCAAATATCTTCCACTACCATAGTACGTCCTTCAAATCTACTACTATTCCTAGCCTTCCATATACACCAGATAGCGATATGGGGGATGTTATTTTTGAGCCAGGATAGTGGTCTATGATGAGTATGGGCTAAACTCCATTTGAGGAGTCTAATTCTAAGAGGGGTGAATTTATGCTTGAAACCCATTTCTGATTCTAATCTTTTCCATATTTCTAACGCTATATTACCTTGAGAAAACAGATGATCAACCGATTCAACTGCTTGTCGGCAGCAATCACATCTAGAGGGCATTTTTATGCCCTTCCTTTTTATGTTTTCATCAAGAGGAATGATATTTGAGAGCACTTTCCAAGTGTTTAACTTGATTTTTTGGCTGTTATCGTTATTCCAGACCCAACTGAAGAGAGGTTGTTCAACCCTCTTACATCTGATTTTTTTCTTTAATTGTTTTGAGTGAAAAGGTCCCATCTGCACTCAGACTCCATTTCAATCCCTTTTTGGAGAGTTTAGTGAAATTGTCAACTATTTCTCTTTGATTAAGCATTTGGAGCCAAACTTGCGAAGCTTTTTTCTTTTTTCTTTCTCTATTTGTGTCTCCCTCTATACAATATTTAGCAATCATAAATTCACCCCATAAACTATTATTTTCTTTGAGCCTCTACCACTTTTTGCATGCCCAGGCTTTGGCAAGATCATTTAAATCAGCAAAACCCAGACCTGCTTCGTGTTTAGGGTAGCAGAGGTCTTTCCATTTTTTCCAGTGAAGCTTTCTTCTTCCATTTTTGGATCCCCACAAAAATTGAGCAAATTCTTTTTCAATTCTTTTTTTATCTACCACAGGAAGATTAGTGATCATTAGATTATGCATTACTACACTTTGTAGTACATGAGTAATTAGGGTGATCCTACAACTCATGTTTAGTGTGTCAGTTTTCCAACTTGCAATTTTATTTTTGATTTTATCAATTAAAAATTCTAAATTTTCTGATTTTAGTTTATCTTCATAAAGTGGACAACCAAGATATTGCATTGCTCCTTTTTTCTGGGTAAAACCTGTTATGCTATTAATTTTATAAGATAAGCTTGGGGGGCATTTTTTGCAATCATGAATTGGCACTTTTTGTTATTTATTTTTTGCCCTGTTTCATCTTCTAATATTTTTAACAAGGCCATCAGATTATAGAGGGATCTAGCACTGCCATTCATGAAAATGATCACATCATCCGCATATGCCAGACAGCCCACAAGAGGGGTGTTTTGCGGCTGGCTATAATTACCAATTTCACTATTGAGCATTTTAGATTTGATGTTAACAATTAATAATTCTATATAAATATTAAATAGAGAGGGAGAGAGGGGGTCACCCTGTCTTAGCCCTCTAATCGGCTTGATGACTTTTCCTAATTCTCCGTTTACAAGAATTCTAATACTTGGACTAGATATGCATCTGTATATCAAGTCTATCCAGGTTTCTGAGAAGCCCATCTTTCTCATAATGAAGCATAATATGCTCCATTCTACTCTATCGAAGGCTTTTGATAAATCTAATTTTAATAAAACATTGTGTCCTCTAGATTTAGTGCCTAATTCTTTGATCATTTCTTTTGCTAGACAGATGTTTTCCATTATTAGCCTATTTTTCATAAAACTTGATTGTTCTTTGGAGATTATTTTTGGCAGGACTCCTGCTAATCTACTTTGGAGTAGCTTGGCGAGAATCTTATATATGGAGTTGCACAAACTTATGGGTCTAAAATCCTCAGCCTTTTGAGGGTTGGCCATTTTAGGTATGAGGACCATGTACATGGAACTCCATTTCTTACCTATATATGCACCATAGAAAATCCAAGATATAACATTTAAAAGCTCATTTTTTATGATCATCCAGTAATTTTGGTAAAATTCGTTATTCCACCCATCTGGACCCGGAGCACTGTTTGACCCCAAACTGAAAACCACAGTCTTCAATTTGTTTTCAGCCGGGAGCTTTGTGAGAAAGTCATTTTCTTCACTTGTGATTTTTTGTTGAATATTATTTAGAAGGTAATCTCCACTTAGTGGTGTATCACCTTTAAATAAACTTTCAAAATGATTGTCGAAGTGATTTTTAATATCAATATCACTATCTATCCATTTATTTAAGTTGTTTTTTAAGCCTTTTGTTCTCTGTTTTTGGATCTTAAGTTTAGCTGTTTTCTGGAAGAACTTTGTTTTTTTGTCTCATTCTTTTAGCCATTTTAATTTAGCTTTTTGTTTCCAAAACACTTCTTCCATGAGGAGTTTTAGCTTTATTTCAGCTTGTGCTTTGTTTAATTCTTTTCTACTATCTTTGTTATTAAGTGTGTCGAATTCTAACTCCATCTTTTCAACTTTCTGTTCTGCATCTATAATATTTTTGTTAATATTACCAAAATATCTCTATTCCAAGAACTTAAGTAATTTTTTAATCTATATAATTTTGTATTCCAGATTTGACCCGGGTTACCTGAAGCTGCCTGTGACCATGAGTTTTTAACCGTGTTGAAGAATGTGTGATGTAAGAACCATGCATTTTGGAATTTGAATGTGTTTTTTATGGTTTTAGATTTTTCTACTAATATTAAAAGTGGATTGTGATCCGAGCAGGATCTATTTAAGTGTTTCACTACCGTGGTTCCGAAAGCTTCCAACCATTTTACATTATATAAAACTCTATCTAATCGTGCCCATATGGTGCCTTTATTTTTCCAGTTGTTGCACCATGTATAATTAGACCCTAAGTAGTTAGCTTCCATCAACCTAGCTTCTGATAT
Organism: Sapria himalayana; assembly: GCA_029783825.1. Taxonomy (NCBI): domain Eukaryota; kingdom Viridiplantae; phylum Streptophyta; class Magnoliopsida; order Malpighiales; family Rafflesiaceae; genus Sapria; species Sapria himalayana. The sequence goes on along the minus strand of JAREIK010012318.1, from coordinate 31,218 downwards.
GGTCTCGTTGAAGTGAGAGATAGCTTTTTTGTTGGGGGGGGGGGGGGGTTACCCCCTATTTTCTCACAAGCTTTTCTTATTATATTAAAGTCACCTCCTATAATCCAGGGTTTGTTTATATTAGCTATTTTTATCATATCTTTCCACAGTTCTTTCCTGCCTTCTATAGTTTATTTAGCATAAACAGCTGAAATTACCTCCTCACGTGCGTTATCCAAACTAAAATTGATAATTTGGTCTGTGACTTCCAAGATGTTTATGTTAATAGAATTTTTCCAAAATAGCCAGATTTTATTGTTATTATTAGAAACTACCTTATCAAAGCCTAATATATTTTTATAGTGATCTAGTTGTTCATTACTTACTATAGGCTCCGCAAAAATTATAAGTGGCGTTTTATGTAATTGTACCAATTTTTAAGTCTTTTTATTGTTGAAGGGTTTGCAATACCCCTCGCATTCCAGTAGAGTATTCTAAACATTATGGCAAGATTTAGCCCTAGCCCTAGTGGTGTACTTTGAATCATAACTTTTATTTGAATATTTTTTATGTTTCTAGGTTTTTTAATTGAACTTGACTCTTCTATTTTCTCATCTCTCCATAGCCTTACTAGCTGAACGGCCATGATTTTTATTTCCTCCATGGCCCATTCTCTATCCCCCAATTTGCTTTTGAACCTACCAATATCTATGTCATCCTTTATGTTTTCATTTAGCTTAGTTTCTTTCTCTTTTTTTTCTAGGTTAATATCACTCCTAACTTCTAGCTCTTCTTCCGAGCTATTAGAAATTTCCACTGACCATTTCCTTATATTCTCTCTTTTTTCCCAGATCTTCCTTTGCGAAATCTATTATTAATTTCTGCTATTTTTTGAATTAATTCAAGTGTTTTTATGTTTTCTTCTCTAGCTACCTCATCCTTTTCACCTTCCTTAGGAGGCACATATTCCACAATTTCTAAACCAGTTCTAGTTTCATTAAGTTCATGTTCTGTCTGGTTAGGAGGCTTGATTCTATACTCCATCCCCTTCCCTTCAAATGTTCCTGAACCAGGCCACTGCCTGGTTCCTTTCTGTTTATTTTTAACAAGGCAGTGTTCAGGACTATGCCCAAGTTTGTAACAATGGGAGCAATATTGGGGAAGGTTTTCTGGAGTTATTTCTTGCCAGAATCCATCCCCGTCTTTGTTGCCAATCCATATTCTATGAGGAATATGCTGCAGCAAATTGACCTCTATGCAAACTCGAGCAACGCTCGGCCGAGACAAGGTGGCAGTGGCACCATCGAGAAGCAGAGGGGTGCCCACTGCATGCGCTATATGATATAGTGAGAAATTGTCGAAGAAGTGTATGGGAAGCATAGGGAGAAGAAACCAAACCGGTGCTAATGGCGACTCTTGTTTAGTGGAGAAGGCAGGCGTCCATCTGAATGTGTGCATGGGGTAGCCCAGAATGTACCATGTTCCTTTCAACCAAACTCTATGGAAGTCTTCTTCACTGGACAGTTGAAGAAGAATATGTTTGCCATCCAAAACACCTATCTTTGTGTGTCCCTTGAGCTTCAGTGATGCATAAAAGGCTCTAATATCTTCAACACGCGGACGCCCGTGTAAAAATTTGCCTACCACAGTGAATTTTTGAGCATCCGAGAGCATAGCTATGTCAGTCGGGGAGAACTCTATCGAGGGTTCTCCATTTTTTTTGCCGTGAATATCCGAAGTGATGAATAGTGCTGCGGGTCTTCTTGAATTATTGGGAAAATGACTTCTTATCCATTAAGTAATCTAAATGCTCCATTTATTTGAGCTCCTATTAGTTTTGATAGTAAATCCATCATAATTCTTTATTTATAAGAGAGGCAATTTAGTCTTTTGAAAAATGTAAAATATAATAACATTTAAGGAGATAGAGATTTATATATGAACATGTGTTGAGAGAATATATTATTTTTGTTGATTTTTTTTATTTTGGATACTTTTGATGAGATTACTTAATTTGAGCTGCACTAATTATTTTTGTCAATTAAGTATTTTAGTTGTATGACATTTTAATTATCGAGTGTTTATTTTTAATTATTTTTTGTATTTTAATTGTTAACATGATATTAGATGTATGGATATATATGTAAGTTAGAAATTACAAATCCTAGAAGGCCGCCCTTAAAATTGATGAAGTTGGAGCCTGTGCGGAGAAGATGAGAGCCAGATAATACCAGAAGAATGTCAGATTACTTCCTTTACTACTAGCCAACACAAATTGCTGCAGCCCACCTCCTAGTTGTGGTGCATGTTGCTGGTGTTTATTTGTTTATTAAGGTGGCCATTTTGATGCTAGTGTTGGTTGCTCAACTGCAACAACAAGGGTGAATGATGGAAAGGCAAAGCTCCCTTCTTTTCTTCCATTTTGCTCTAGTTGTTTGCTTAGCTTATTTTCATTTGATTTTGCTACTTCCCTCTGTCTTTCAGCATATGTTGTGTGTCTATTATTTCTATGTGTTAGTATTCTTGTTTAAAAAAAACAAGTAGATAATCGGTCTGTGTATCATTTTATGTATCTATTCAATTGATGGGATCATCTCATTTTGCTAGGTTTGAGTTGTTGGATATGGTAAGAAATATTCGTCTTCGTTAGGGAAACAAGTAGAGGTCTCCAATTGGCTAGGCCGGGCAAGCAGGCCTAATCATGTTAGGACTATGGCTAGTTCAGGTCGGGCCTATAATCCCATAGACCAGTCAACAGGCCTGGCTGGGCTGAAATTTAAAATTTTAAGACATGTGGTCATCCCACAGGCTTTATATAGTCTTTATACCTGGGTCAGACCAGAGGCTCATCCAAAAGCTCTTTTATATGCCCATTTATAGGCACGCCTAGAGGCCCATATAAAAAAGTCCACTTAAACGCCCACCTAAAAGCACAACCTTTCCATGTAGGTTTTTATTTAAATTGTATTCAAAATTTAAATAAAAAGTAAATTAAAAAACAATAAAAAATAAAAAATACATCATTTTAAATTTTATTAATCAAATATAATTACATTTAGAAATGTAAGAAAAGTTTGCATCACCACAAAATAAGTACATCCCAACTAGGTTGGCACCTACTTATTTGTCAATCAATTGTATTTTTCAACCATAAGAAAATAAAAAAACAATATACATTTCTAATAAAATATTTTAATCATTATTTTCTGGTGACTGTGAATTATCTTTCATCTATTCATCCCTTGATATTTTTAAGTTCTCTGTTTCAGCCACTAGTTCAGCTTCTTGAACATGATCATACAATATCTTGTCTGCTAAACTCCAATCTTTTAAACATACTACTATTTCGATTGCTTGAGGTGAAAAATTACATCTCTTTTTGCTAACCATTCTTCTCACCTACATTAAAATAGCTTCAGATGCGACTGTACTCACATGCATGATTAATACATCACATGTAATAATAAATAATACCGGGTAATTAATTTGTTATTTTTTCCACCATTCTAAAATATCAAAATCTTCATTATCTTCTAATGAAATTGTTTCTATACTGAGATATCTATCTATATCTATTGTATTATTTAGAGAACTAGTTGTATTCTTTTTTCTACTTTTGAACATTTCTAAAGGACTTTTATAAAAAGATGCGGAGCTTGTCATGGATGATGATTTTATCAAACTAATATTCTTACCATATTTTTCTTTATAAATATTATATAAAATATATAATAATGAATTTACTTCATTTTTAATTTTTAAATAACTGAAAACCATTCATCTAAAGCACCAAATTTTAATATAGAGTCCATAATTAAACCAATATAATAAATTAAAGTTATTTCTACCCAATATTTTTAAATTTTTTCTATCATTGAAAAAATTGTATCATTAAAAATTTCATTACTTAAATAATTTTGAAGTACCATATAAATACTAGTTATTTGCATAATAACCCGATGTGAAGTTGAATAATACACATAACAAAAAATATTTGTTGAAGTATTAAAAATTTCAAAAAATTTCAAACAATAATTCATGTTTTGCTTGGGAACCATTAATATTATATGCAATGTCTCTAATTTTTCTAATGTGCTATCAACTTGTTTTAATCCATCTTTTACAATGAAATTTAAATTATGTGCACAACAATGTACATGAAATAATTTTTCATGATCATCATTTATTTGCCAAAATCTTTTTAATCTTTGTATTGCTACATTATTATTTGAAGCATTATCTAATGTTATTGTAAATATTTTATCATGAATACCAAAATCTATAATTTCATCATTTATTAAAGTTGCTTATTTTTACCATCAAGTGGAATATTTATTATTTTAAATGGAATTATTCTTTTATTTAACATCCATTCACTATCTATATAATGAGGATTAATACATAAAAAACATCTATGATTTAAATATGTCCAAATATTAGATGTTAAATAGATTTTTCCTTCAAAATTTGCAAAATATTGTTTTAAATTATCTCATTCTATTTGAAATGTTTTTCATAATATCTCTTTTAATAGTATTTCCAAACTAACTTTTGAATTGAGGAATAATCAATGTTTGAATTGTTTCTGAATAATCATCAGTTTTCATTATATTAAAAGGTTGTTCAGCTCTTATTTTGTTATCAATCATTCCTTCACGACAAGCAGACTCATCATAAGAAAATATATTTAAATTTCCATATTCATCTTTACCTAATTACATATAATTTCTAATATCTACATTATACTTATCTTTACATTGTTCATTGTCTTTTTAAAAGACTTGTGTCCGAATTTTAATCACCATTATAAAGTTTGTTACAAATTTTACATTTTGCTTTTATTTCTTTTTTATTATTTTCAACTATTATTTCTATTCTATCAAAAAAATTCCATATATTTCAACTATGTTTTTTGCTTAATGATGCACGTGGACTAGAATAAGATGCACATGGACTATCCATATTAAAATTATTAATAAAATATTATACTAAAAAAATAAAATAATGAATCAAAATAAAAAGTAACAAATAAGAAAAAATATAGGTGGAGAAATATTACTCAATTTAAAGATCGAAACTGAATTTTTTTAAAATGTGAACTATTGGAGTCACCAATGCTTATTTTGCACAATCAATAATATCATGTAATATGAAGAATAATTGAAGAAAATGGAGTATTAAAGAATATGAGAGCAAATTGTGAAATGAATTGAAATTTGAGAGAGGATGAAAAATTAAGAGATATTTCATGAAAAATTAAGAGAATCTGTGGATTATTTATAGAGAAAAAATAGAAAACAAAAACAAAAAAAAACAAAAAAGAGGTGTGCAACGTCCTTGTGCTCGTTGCAAGGGGGAGGGGAGGGTTGGGAAGTAGCCAACTTCATATGACCGTTAGGGGGCAGGGGGGAGGGGGAAGGGGGGGAGGAGGAAACGGTGGGGGCCAGACAGGCATGCCACTCTAGGTGGGCTTCTGAGCAGGCTTTTGGGATGGCCTAAAAGCCCATGATTTGTGCCAGCATGCCAGGAAAGCCATGACTAAAATGAAGCCTCTGACCCGGCCCACCCTTTTAATGGGCTTTGGCTGGGATTGTGACTCTCTATTTTTCAACGGGCTAAAGCCTATCTGGCCAAACCATACCCAAAATAGGTCTCGGGCCTTTTGAAGATCTATAGAAACATGGGACACACAAGTGTGGTGTCTCGTAATAATAAAATGAGTTAGCTAATGGGGTCGAAGTCGGATGCTAGGAGGCATCAACAAGTGTCTTGATCCTTAATACTAGAAGAACATGGTGTTGGACTCGGACCTGGGAACCTGTCTCTGGGAAAAACTGCATGATTCAATTTCTCATTGAAAGCTGGTTCGCATTTTTGTATTTGTTTCTAATTACTTCTTTGGGCTACACTATATTATTTAATTAGTTTTTTGGTTTGTTATTTCATTTAATTACTTTTCTCTCTTGTTTATTTTTTTCTTCATCATCTTCTTAGTAAAAAATCTAACTCTCTACCTGTATTTGTAGAGGAAGCGTCGATAGGACTGGAACATGCTCAATGATAAGTACTATTTCTTATATGTAGCCCCTGAAAAGAATGAAAAGGTATAGAAAAAAAGCTTGAAATTGGGAGATAAACTTGTTGTAGATGCTTTAGCTATTGGATTTGGCCAACCAACACATCTAGAAATTAAGTATTATTTTCCTTCATGTGCGTTTGCATTTGTTTCATGTTTAGAAAGTGACTTTCATTAGTTTATAATGTAGTGGCGTTGTTTCGTGATTTCGATGTTGCTAATTATTTTGTTGAGAAAGTTCAAAATAATTATTTGGAGTAGTACTAGATGCAATAAAATATCAGATGTCTTATATGGAGTCACAGATAGCAGTCTTGACGAGACATATTACATAGAGTTCTAGTAGAGACACCACGCAAGAGAACCAAGTATAAATGCATCAGCTAATGTTGAGGATGATGATTTTATTTTAAATGATTATATACATATGTTATGTTTTTGTTTTAACTATGTAACAATTCTATTAGATAAATTTCTGAACTACTTTTGCTTTTTCTTAAATATAAAAAATTATTTAGAGTATATATTTTTATTTAATTTAATATAAAAATTTAAAAATAGGTAATCAAATTTTTTGTAAAAAAAAATTTTGAAAATAGCTTTGGAATAAAAATAGTTAGGGAATTTCTCTTCACTAAATTTACTAGGGAATTATGTGTATATATTCAGTCAAAAAATATAAATTACTATTCTTAATTTTGATGAAAATTTAGAAAGGGAAAAAAAGATTAGCTAGGGAATTTTTGTTGTTAAAATATTTGCTAGGGTATTATATTTCGCATTAATATATTGTGAAAAGCACTTTAGCTTGGAATAATTTCTATCGTTATTTAATCATTATTCTTTTTTAGTGACGGATTAAGGCAATAAAGCTAGGGATATTTACCTAGCTATTTGGGCTTTTTCTAGTAGTGCTATTTGTCTAACTATTTATCTATCTATCTATTTTTCTATCTGTCTATCTATATATCTATCTATCTATCATACCTTATATCTATATGTCGATCTTTCTATCTACTATCCATCCATCCATCTATATATCTATATATGTATCTGTCTATCTATCTATCTATCAATATGTCTATCATCAATTTGTGTATCAATCTATCTATTAATCGATATATCTATCTATTTATCTATGTATTTCTCTATTTATTTGTCTATCAATCAATCTATAAATTTGTCTATCTATCAATATATTAATCTATCTATCTGTCTATTTGTCTATCTATCTATCATTCTATCTGTTATTAATTTGCTTGGGTATCTATATATCTATCAGTCAGTCATTTTGTCTTTCTATCTATCTATATGTCTATTTATTTATCTATCAATCTATCTCTCTATTTATTTCACTAACAATCTATCTGTCTATCTATATTTCTATCTATATGTCTATCTATAAGTCTATCTATTTATCTATTTATCATTCTATTGAAATGTCTATCAATTTTTTATTTATCTAGCAATCTATTTGTCTATCTATTTTTTATGTATCTGTCTATCTATCTATCTATCTATATTTATGGCTTCTATTTGTCTATCAATCTGCCTACCTATCTGTATATCTATATATCTATCTATCTATCTATCTATATGTCTATCTTTTTATCTATCTATCTATCTATCTATATATTTGTCTATCTATCTATCTATCTATCTAACTATCTATCTATCTATAATTTATCTATCTATGTATTTGTATATCTATTTATCTATTTGTCTAACAATATGTCTTTTTATTTGTTTATCTATGTGTCTATTTATTTGTCTATCTATCTATTTTTTGTCTATCTATGTGTCTATTTATTAGTATATATATCTATCAAATATTCTATCAATCAATCTATCAATATAAATATTTATCGGTCTTTATATCTATCTATCTATTTGTCTATCAATCAATCAATCAATTTATATGTCTATCTATCTTTTTTCAATATGTCTATTAATTATCTATCATTCTATCGATTACTCTGTCTAAAAATCTTTCTATCAATCCATCTATATGTTTATCTATTTATCTAAAAATCTTTCTATCAATCTATTTACCAATATATCTATTTATCTGTCTAGAGGTGTCAAACGGGCCGGCCCGGCATGGCACGGCCCATTTTTCACGAGCACGATCGTGCTACCGTGCCGTGCCGGGCACGGCACGGTTTGTATATAGGCGGGCACGCCTTGGCCATACATGCCAGGCGGCATGGCCGGGCAGGCAGGAGCCGCGACGCAGGACCGGGTCACCGGGGTCCGTGAGGCTGCACCACCGCACGAGCTGACCGCTGACGGACAGGCAGATGGCAGATTAAATTTTTTTTTATTGTAAATTTTTTGATTAAGTAAGCGTATAGTTATAGAGTATTAATTATTAAATATAATTTTTTGTAAAAATTATAAAAATTAAAATTAAATAAAACAAACAAATATTAGAAATTTTTTTTTTATCAAATTCAATTTAGTTTAGCTTTTTTTATATTTATAATTTATTGATTATATATTAAAATTTAAAGTTATTAATTTTTTAAATAAAATTTAAATCGTAAAAAAATAAATAAATACATTATGTTAGTAAAAATTAAAATTAAAAAAAATTAAACTACACAAATGAAAAATTACCAATCATGCTTTTGAAACCGATGGTCCGAACAAAACAAGTATAAATTTCAACACAACGTATGGTACAAAGTACAAACAAAGCGTATAAATAAAATAAATAAAAAAACATCGAAAAAAAAGAGCAGATGAGCATCAATCGACAAGCGGCATATCATCAGAATCATCAGCCGCAACATCAAGATCAGTATCATATGGATCATCTTCATCGGCAATCAGCTCCTCCGCCATCATAGTGGATGTGAATGCGACTGTAGTGTCTGTCACAGTCCCAGCTTCAGCACGATCACGGATGCTAAACCTCAATTTCTCCCAATCCTTCAAACATGCCAAGGCCTCAACCATATCTGGATGTAATCTCGATCTCCTATCCAAAATCACGTTCACTACAACAGAAAAAGTAGACTCCGATGCTACGCTCGACACTGGAAGAGTCAGTAGATCCTGTGCCATCCTAGATAGCACGGGATAGGTGGACTCATATGATTTCCACCACTGTAATAAATCAAGATTCTTATTATCAGAATGTGATAGGATTGAGCAGTAATCGGTATCTAAGTACCGAGACAGCTCGCTCCTATGTGATGGTCCACCCTTACTTTTCCCCCTCGCTAGGTTAATGGAATAATCATCATCTCCGAACAAGGTATCAATGTCCGTAATCACAGTCTCACCACCACCACCACCATACCTAGTATCATAGTATGTGAAAAGGTCTGTCAACTTCTCTTAAATGAACCCTTCAGGTGGCTCTTCCAGGTTCATGCACGAGGAAATGAAAGTCAGGGTGTTTTCAACCCCTTCCACCTTAGCCCTAGGGTCCATGCATGCTGCAAGGCAATAAAGAGATGGAATGGTGGACCAGTACTTCAGGTACTTGGTCTCCATCTCTGCAACTATGGCTAAGCGTCGGGTCCGCTCGATACTTCCTAAACATGCTACTAATGTTGCATATGCACCGGAGTGCAATGCAAGTGGTGGGCGTATAAACCGACGAACACATGTTCGTCGTGTCATAAAATATCTTCAGGAATTTCATAAATGAAATTCCTGAAGCCCAGTCAGTGTCGTCAATAATAAGTTCGCCACTCTTACTATTGACGTAGTCGGATATCACGTGTTCGTATCCAACACATGATTCCAACATCAGGTACGTGTAATTCCAACGATATCTCACATCCGATTGGAATTTCTTCTTCTTAAGATTTGCAGACAAACAGAGACTACCAAACTCTTGTTGTCTGCGAGGAGTGCGAATATACTTGAGTGCATTGCGTATATTTTCCAACACGGGGGAACACACCTTCATACCCGCTTGAACTATCAGGTTAATCACATGACACATGCATCTGACATGAAAGATCTCTCCTAATGGTGCGTCTCTAATATTCCTAACAAACATATTGATCGCTACTCCATTATTCGCAGCATTATCGAAAGTGACACTAAAAATTTTATTTTGAATTTTATATTCCCTAAATATTTTCATCATACACTCAAAAATGGCCGGTCCATCATGAGGATGAAGAATCTCAGTGAATCCTAATATTTTTTTATTGATTGTCCAGTTAGAATCTACATAGTGACTCGTGAGACATGCATAAGAAGAATCATCGTGACATGTCCATATATCGGATGTCACGGACACCACTCCACTATATGCCAAAAATTCCTTAATTATTTTTTGTTTTTCTAACTTATATATCTTTAGTATGTCACTCCTAGATGTGGACCTAGGAATCCTACGATAGGATGGCTGAAAATAAGTCTGCATGATGCGCACTACCCTCGGATCTTCCGAAAATCTGATCGGAAGACCCATCAATGTGATGAGCCTGGCCATGCCGTCCCTACACAACTCGCTGGAGTATACGAAGGGAGTAAACTTTGAGACTGAACTCGATCCAGTCTCAAAAAATGTAGTGCCAAGTTGGGTTTGCCTAGGATCTAAGGGTCCATGTTTTTTGGTGCATATTTCGGCAGGCCTCTTAAGGTGCCCAGTCCCACATGTACTCTTGCATGTTAAAAGTCTCATACAATATTTGCACTATGTCATTTCAAGTTCCTCACCCCTAACATTTACTTGTGTTATGATTTTAAAATGTGTCCAAACTACAGAAGTCCTCCTAGTTTTTTGTTTTTTAGAACTTTGGGTTGAGACGACAAGAGAAACCAAAGATTTAGCAGCCGTAGACGTCTGTGTAACACTAACATTTTCATTTTCCAAATTTAAATACGTGTCAGGTGTATTTGTCATTTTTTATGTTTTTTATTTTTTCCTAAGTTTTTCTAGAGAGAGAAGCTTTAGAGAGAGAAAGTAAATAAAAACGTAAAATAAAATACCCGGTAAAAGCAATGAGGTCAGTCACGTGCAAGGTGCACCGCAGGAAGCTCTGATGTTCAAAACTCAAGTTGAGTTTCACGAAAATCCAAGCCGAAATCAAAATCACGAGACCCGAGAGAGAGATGCACGAAGTAGGGTTTATGTGAGAGAGAGAAAGTATTGAGAGGTTTTATGTTTTTGAAAAACATAAATGTTATAGGGAGGGGGGTAGAATTTATAGGCTAAATAAAGTTTTTTTTTATAAAAAAAGATATTTTTTTATTATTTTTTTGAATTTTTTTAATATTTTTAAGGGGCAGAATCACGAGGACCGTTGGATTCTGCCCCCTAGCCGTTGGAGGTGAATCCAACGGCTGAAAATCTGTGATGTTTGAAAATTTTTTTTTTTGGCCGTTGGGATTGGTCGGATCTAAGGCCGTCGGGTATCGGCAGTCGGGACCGCGGGTCGGGTCCAATCAGACCCGACCCGCGGTCTTTTTACCGGGGAGGGCCGAGGGGGCCAGCCGCCAGCCGGCAAGGGTACGGCGGACGGCCGGACGGGTCACGCCACGCCACACGTGACACGCCGCCAGCGCCACTCGTGCCTGCGTGAACCGGCACGGGACGGACCCGTGCCGGCGTGCCGTGCCTCGGCACGGCACGGGCCCGGGCACGCTTTAAAAACATGTCGGGCCGGCCCAGGCACGGTCGAACCGTGCCGTGCCTCGTGCCGGGCCGGGCCGGGCCGGCACGTTTGACACCTCTATATCTGTCTATCTATCTATCTTTTTTCTATCTTTCTATTTATCGATCTATCTATCACTCTATCAATTTGTCTGTTTGTATATCTATCAGTTTTTCTATCTATTTGTTTGTTTGTTTGTTTGTCTATCTATTTATTTGTATATCTATTTGTATATCTATCTATTAATCTGTCTATCTATCTATCTATTACTCTATTTATATGTCTATTTATTTGTCTATCTATCTATCTATTTATCTACCTATTTATCTATCTATTTATCTATTAGTTTATTTATCTATATAAGTATTGATTTGTCTATCTATCTATCTATCATTCTGTATATCTATCTATCAATAAATCTATCAATCAATATGTGTATAAATCTTTTTATCATTCTATCTAAATATGTTTATCCATTAATATATGAATCTATATATATATATCTATCTGTTTATCTATTTGTCTATCAATCAATCAATCAATCTATCTATCTATATGTCTAGCTATCTCTCTATCAATCTGCATATCTATGTATCTATCAATCAATTTATCAAATTGTTTATCTATCTTTTTGTCTTTCTATTTATCTATCTTTCTTTCTTTCTACCTAATTTTTGTATGTCTATATGTCTTTCTGCCTGCCTTCCTGATTGTCACCATATCTGACAGCCTCCCTAACTATTGTCTATCTATCTAACTGTCTATTTATCTTTCTATCAATTTGTATATCTGTTTGTCTATTTATCTATCTTTATATTTGAAAAATATCATTCTATCTATCTATCATTCTATATATATATATATATATATATATATATATCAATCAATCAATCTATTTATCTATCTATCTATCTACCTATCTACTTGTCTATTTATCTATCTATAATCTATCTATCTATCTATAGACATTTCTATCTATCTGTATATCTATCTATTTATCTATCTATCTTTTATCTATATATCTATCTATTTGTCTCTCTATCTATCTATCTAGCTGTATATCTATCTATTTGTCTATCTATCTATTCATTTATTTATCTTTTTATCTATTTATCTATCTATCTGTTTATCTGTCTATCTATCTATCTATCTATCTGTCTATATAATTGTCTACCTATCTATCTATGTATCTAAGTCTATATATCTGTCTATCTATCTGTCTATCTATCTGTCTATATATCTACTATTCTATATATCTATATATCTATATATCTATTGATCTATAATTCTGTCTATCAATCTGTCAATCATTCTTTCTATCAATAAGTTTATCAATCATTATTTCATTCTATCTATCAATCTATCAATCTTTATATCTATCTATAAATATTTATATCTATATATTTATCTATCTTTCTATCAATCTAATGATCTATGTGTTTATAAATCTCTGTATCATATTGTCTATTTGTCTATCTGTCTATCTATCTGTATGTTTGTCTATCTCTTTGTTTATCTATTTGCCTATTTGGCTATTTGTTTGTCTGTATATCTGTCTATTTGTGTACATCCTTGATTGTCTACCAAAAAGACCGCCTACCTATCTATCTATATATTCATCTAATTGTCTATCTAACTACCTATCTATTTTTGTCTTTATATGTCTATCTGTCTGTCTGTCTATATATCTCTCTAACTGTATATCTATATTAATATATCTTTCTTCTTATCTACTTGTATATCGATCTACCTATTATATGTCTATCTATTTTTATATCTATATATCTATCTATATATTTATCTATCTAGCTATCTATCTTTTGAACTATCTGTCTATCAATCATTCTATATATTTTTCTATCTATCTATCTATCAATCTGCCTGTCTATATATATGTTAATCTTTCTATATATCTATGTGCCTATCTACCTACCTATCTATCTGTCTATCTAGATATTTATCTAGATGTCTATCTATCTTTATCACTTTCTGTCTATGATCTATCTATTCATCTATCTATCTGTCTATCTATCTGTCTATCTATCTGTCTATCTTTTTGTGTATCTATTTTTCTATCTATCGATCTATCTTTCTATCTATTTTCCTATCTATCTATCTATCTATCTACCAAACTATCTACATATCTATCTATCAATGAATCTATGTTTATCTCTATCTATATGTATATCTATCTATTTATTTATCTATCTATCATTCTATCTATTAATTTATCTATAATCTGTCTATATCTCTATCTATATATCTAGCTAAAAGGCTATCTATATGTCTTTCTATCTATCTATCTTTCTTTCTTTCTGTCTAGCTGGCTATCAGCCTGTCTATCTTCTATCTTTCTATCTTTATATCTATCTATGTGTCTATCTATCTATATGTCAATCAATAAATCTTTCTTTCTTTTTGCCTATATATTTATCTTGCTTTCTATTTCTCAATCTATCTATTAGTATATCTATCTATCTATTTATTTATCTATCTATCTATATATCTATTTATCAATCAATAAACAATCTTTTTATAATTCTATATGTGTGTGTGTGTGTGTCTATATATCTTTTTATCTATCTTTCTATCTTTATATTTATCTGTCTATCAATCTATGTATCTATTTATCCATCTATCTAACTATCTATTTATCTTTTATTCTATCTATTTGTCTATCTATATATCTATTTGTTTAATAATTTGTCTATCTATCTATCCATTTATCTTTCTATATATCTAACTTTCTATCTAACTTTATATCTATCTATCTTTCTTTATATACCTCTATTTGTCTATGTATCTATCTAACTATCTATTGTCTATCAATTTTTCTATCAATCTATCAATCAATCTATCAATTAATCTATCAATCTATCTATCAATCTATCAATCTATCTCTCAATATGTCTAACAATATGTCTATCAATTTGTCAATAATTCTATGTATTAAATTATCTAGATATTTATCTATCTATCAGTCTATCTATTTATTTATCTCTCTATCTATCTATTTATAAATCTATCTATTTATCTATCTATCAATCTATCTGTCAATCAATCAATGTATCAATCTATCGAACTATTTATAATTTTGTCAATCAAACTATCTATCTATCTATATGTATGTATGTCTATCTATGTGTTTGTTTGTTTGTCTATCAGTTTGTTTATCTATTTGTTTTTTTATTAGTCTGTCTATTTGTCTACCTGTCAGCCTATCTACCTGCTTGCCTATCTCACTATCTACCTACCTGACTGACTTTCTATCTCTCTATCTTATAATCTATCTATCTTTTATCTATCCTTTATCTATCTTTTATCTATCTATCTACCTATCTATTTGTTTTTATCTATCAGTCTCCCTATTATTCTGCATGTTTGTATGTCTATTTGTTTATCTATGTATCTGTCTATCTATCTATATGTCAATTTATCTATCAATCTATCTGTCTATTTGTCTGTTTATCCATCTATCTATCATTCTATCTGTCTATATATCTGCATCTATTCGTATATCTGTATATCAATCTATGTGTCTATATATCTGTCTATCTAACTATTTATCTTTCTATCTGTCTATCTATTTCTCCATTTATGTTTCTATCTATATGTCTATCTATCTAACTATCTAATTGTCTATCTATCTATCTATATATCTGACTATCTATATATGTTTATATATGTCTATCTATATTTTTATCTATATATCTATTTGTTTATCTGTCTATCTATCTATATATCTATCAATCTATAAATCTATCTATCTAACAATTAATCTATCAACCTATCAACCTGTATATCTATCTATATATCTATTTGTCTATATGGCTAAATCTATATCTCTCTATCTACCTTTGAGATTATCAGTCTATAATTCAATGTATCTATTTATCAATATACAAATTATCTACATGTATATCTGTCTATATGTTTATCTAATCTATCTATCTATTAATCTATCTATCTAAATGTCTATCTAAATATCAATCTATTTATAAATATCTATTATTAATCTGTCTATATATCTATTTCTCTATCTATATATGTGTCTATATGTTATCTATTTATCGATATGTCTATCTATATGTATCTATCTTACTATCTATTTCTCTATATGTCTACTTGTCTATCTATCAATATATGTAATTATCTCTTTATTTATCTATCTAAATGTTTAACTTTTCTTGATTCAATTTGTCTTGCAATAAATCTATCTATCTATATATATATTTGATTATAGATACATATATATATATATATATATCAATCTGTATATCCATCTATTTGTAAATCTATCTATCTATTTGTCTATTTTTCTATTTGTTTATCTATCTATGTATCTATCTATCTATGTCTATCTTTCTATCTGCCATCAAACTATCAATCTGTCTATCCATCTGTCTATCTTTTTTTCTATCTATCTGTCTATTTGTCTATCTATGTACCTATCTCCTTGTCTATCTATGAATTTATCAATCTATCAATCAATCTATCTATATATTTTTCTATCAATCAATCAATCAATCTATCTATCTATATATCTATTTATTGATATTTCTCTTAGTCTATCAGTCTATACATCAATGTTTCTATCATTCATTATGTCTGTGTATCTATCTAAAATTCTATCTCCATATTTGCCTAACTATTTATAAGTCTATCTCTTAATCTGTATTTCTATCTATTTCTCTACCTTTCTATCTATATATCCGTCTATATATCTAACTTTCTATTTGTTTAATTATCTATCTGTTTATGTATCGATTTTCCTATATATCAATCTATCAATCAATCTATATGTTTATCTTTCATTATGTTTATCTATCTTTTTGATTATTTTTCCAAGTATTTAACTTTCATTCTTATTATTAGTCTATTTATCTATCTCTTTATCTTTCTATTTATCTATTTGTTTGTCTATCCTCTTGTTTATTTGTCTATCTTTCTATCTATTTGTTTATCCATCTATATGCCTATCTATCTATATGTTAATCTGTGAATCTATATATATATATCTATCTGTATATATATCAATCTTTCTATCTAACTATTTACATATTTCTCTATTTATTTGTCATCTATTTATCAATATATTAATTTATGTATTTGTCTATATGGAAATTTGTCTATCTATCTAATTCTATACCTCGATAATTGTCTATTTATCAATTTATCTATCCATCTATCTATCAAACTATCTAATTGCCTATTAGTCTATCACTCTAATTGTATATTTGTCGATTTGTCTAACTTTTTATGACTATATGTGTATATGTCTCTATATATATCTATATTTGTCTATTTGTCTATCTGTCTATTTATATATATCATGTTTGGTTTTATGTCAATCTTTTAATCTGTGTATCTGTATTTTTATCTATATGCCTCTTTGTCTATCTCTCTATGTTACTATGTGTTTATCTATCTATCTATCTGTCTATCTATCTATTATTCTAGCTATCTATTGGTCTATATATCTATCTTTCTTTCTTTCTATCTGCCTATTTGTCTATTGGTCTATTTGTTTATCTATCTATATATCAATATATCTATCTATGTATCTATCTATCTAACTATCTTTCTATCTATCATTCTTTCTATCTATCCAACTTTCACTATGTGTATTTGTCTATATATATATCTATCTCTCAATCAATCAATCAATCTATCTATGATTTGTTTATCTATCTATCTCGATATCTATCTATCTAAATATTTAGCTATTTATCTATTTATCTATATATTTGTGTATATATCTATATATCTATATATCTATATAGCTATCTATATTTTTATATGGATTTTTGTCCATATATCTATCTATATGTTTATCTGAGTATCTATATATTAATCTATCTGACTATCAATCTGTCTATTTATTTATCTATCTATATGACAATCTATCTATATACCTTTCTATCTATTTGTCTATCTATGTATCTATATATCTATTTATCTATCTCTATATCTCCCCATCATTAGATTTTCCTATCTGTATATCATATCTATTTCTATTTGTCTATCATATATCTATTTATCAATTTATCAATATATCTATCTTTTTATTTATTTTTCAATTTATCTATCTATATATCTTTATATCTATCTATAAGTCTATTAGTATATCTATCTATTAGAATATATATCTATCTATCAATCTGTCTATCTATCTATATATATGATTCTATAAATCTATGTATATGTCTATTAATCAATATGTTTATCAAAGTATATTTATATCTATCTATCTATATGTCAACCTATGTATCTATCTCTTTATTTTTATATCTATATATATATATATATATCTGTCTGTCTATCTATCTATCTGTATATCAATCTTTGTCTATATCTATCTATCCATCTTTTTATCTATTTT
This sequence comes from Sapria himalayana, assembly GCA_029783825.1. NCBI lineage: Eukaryota > Viridiplantae > Streptophyta > Magnoliopsida > Malpighiales > Rafflesiaceae > Sapria > Sapria himalayana. The sequence continues at coordinate 13,157 of JAREIK010012318.1, read as the reverse complement.
TTACTTGCATATCTATCTATGTATCTTTCTATCAATCAATCAATCAATCTAGCTGTCTATGTGTATATCTAGTTATCTGACTATCTGGCTATCTATCAATATGTTTATATAACTATATATCAATTTATTTATTTGTATATCTATTTATTTCTTTATTTATTGATCTATATATTTATCAATCTATATATTTTCCTATCTACCTATATGTCTTTCTGTGTATCTCTCTATCGGTCTATTTGTCCATCCATATATCTGTCTATCTTTAAATTGATCTATCTATCTATTTATTTATCTATCTATTTGACTTTCTATCTCTATTTCAATCTATTTGTCTATTTGTCTATCTATCTATCTATCTATCTATAAATCTTTCCATATATCTATCTATTAATGTATGAATCTATCTATACATCTTTGTGTTTATATAATATTTGTTTATTTATCTATTTCTATATGTGTCTATTTATTTATTTATCTTTTTATTTATTTATCTATCAATCTATCTGACTATCTGTCTATGTGTCTATTTGTCTATTTATCTAATTATCTATTCGTCAATTTGTATATTAGTCTTTAAGTGTATTTGTCCATCTGTGAATCTATCTATCAGCCTATGTATCTTTGTGTCTATGTGTCTATCTATCTTTATATCTTTGTATCTATTATTCTATGTGTCTATGTGTCTACATGTCTATCTATCTCTCTATCTATCTATCTTTTTATCTATCTATCTATCTATCTGCCTATCCATCTTATAATCTATTTGACTAACTAACTATCTATCTATCTAATTTTATATTTGTCTATCATTCTATCTATTTATCTATATATCTATCTATTTATATTTCTATTTGTTTGTCTATCTATTTGGCTATCAATCTATCTGGCTAGTTTTCTACTTGTTTATATGTCTATCTATCTATAGATCTATATATCTATCTATCTATCTATTTATCTATGTAACTATCTAACAATTTATCATTCTATCGATATATCTTTTATCTATCTTTCTAGCTATCTATCAAACTATCCAACTATCTTTCTTTCTATCTACCTAATATTCAATCTAGCTCTCTGTCTATTTATATATCAATATATATCTCTATCTATCTATATTTTTTTGTCTGTCTATCTATTATTTTAGATATCTAACTATCTAGCTAGCTATCTCTCTCTATTTGTCTATCTGCCTATATATATATATATATATATCTCTATTTATATATCTAACTATCTATCTATCTAACTATCTTTCTATTTATTTGTCTTTTATTTTATCTATCTATCTATATATGATTCTATTTATCTATCTATCTGTCTATCTGTCTATTTATCTTTCTAAATTTTTATATGCTTATCTATCTATGTATCTTTCTATCTATTTATCTATTTATATGTCTATCTACAAATATGTCTATCTGTCAATTTATCTATCTATCTATTTGTCTATCTAGGTGTCTTTCTATTTATTGGTGTCACTGGATATTTATATATATGTATATTTGTATATCTATCAATGCATATATCTATTTATCTCTCTATTTATAGATCTAGTTATCTATAAATATTTATATCTATATTTCTATCTATAGGTCTAACTATCTATTTGTCTCTCTACCAATCTATCAGAGTATTTATATATTAGTCTATATTTTTATATCTCTATCAATATATATAATTATATCTCTCTATGAATTTCTCTATCTATCTATTAATCTATCGAACTATTTTTCTATCTATGTATAAGTCTATCTATTTATCAATCAATTTGTCTATCTATCTATGTATTTATTTGTTTATCTACTATCTATCTATATCTCAATTTGTCTATATTGCTATTTGCCTATTTTTTTTATCTCCATCTATCTATAATTTTTCATTCTTTCAATCTATTAGTCGATCTATCTTTCTTTCTAACTATATATCTATCTTTCTTTCTTTCTATCAGTCTATCAATTTATCTATTTATTTATCTATTTACCTATCGATCTATCTAAATGTCTATCTATTTGTATGTCAATTTGGTCATCTATCTATTTTTCTGTGTGTATTTATCTAAATGTCTATTTATCTGTCTGTCTGTCTATCTATCTATCTAAGTATCTATCTATCTAACTATTAATTTGTCTATCTATCTATTTATGTATCTATCTATCTGCCTATCTATTTTTCTTTCTATATATCTATATGTATATCTATTTATATATATTTTTTAGTCTATTTGCTTATCTAAGTATCTATTAATGTGTATAACTATCTATCTAACTAGATATCTATCTATTTATATATATGTCTCTCTAACTATCCTTCTATCTACCATCTATTTGTCTATTTGTCTATCTATCTATCTATCTGTCTATCTCATTATTTATCTATCTATATATTTTATTATTTAATAGTTTATCGGTCAAACTTTATATTTTTGTATTTATCTTTTTTACTAGCTATTTATCAATAAATCTATCTGTTTATCTATCTATATATTTGCTTATCTACATATTTGTCTATTTGTCTAATTGTTTATCTATCTTATTTATCTATCGATTTATCTATATATCTATTTGTCTACATGTCTAGCTATCTATCTATCTATTCATCCATATATCTCTGAATATATCTATCATTCTATCATTCTATATATCTATCTATCAATATGTTTATATATCTATTTATCAATCTATCTGTCTATCTACCTATCTGGTAGTCTATCAATCTAAATATATTTCTAATTGTCTATCTCTCTATCGATCAATATATTTAAGTATCTATTGGTCGATCTATCTTTCTGTCTATCTTTATATCTATTCTCTATTGATCTATCTATCTATCTATATATTTACCTATCTATTTGTCTATTTGCCTATCTAACTATTTGTCTATCTTTCTATCTATTTATTTATTTATCTAGTTATTCACTATCTATTTATCTATCTATCTATTTATCTATCTATATATTTATCTGTCTAGTTGTTAATTTATCTATTTGTATATGTGTCTATTTATTTATCTATCTATCTTTCTTTCTATCTATTTATCTATCTATCTATTTCTCTATATGTTTATGTCTATATGTCTATTTATCTATTTCTAAATTTGTTTTTATATCTTTAGTCTATAATTGTATTTGTCTATCTATGAATCTATCTATTATTCTATACATCTTAGTGTTTATATCTTTATATATTTATTTATCTATTTGTCTATGTGTCTATGTGTCTACATGTCTATCTATCTATATATCTATCTTTCTATCTGTCTATCTATCTAACTATTTATATGTCTATCTGTCTATGTGTCTATCTCTCTAGCTATCTATTAGTTTATCAGTCTATTTATTTATCTATTTATCTATCTATTTATCTTTTTATTTGTATGTCTGTCTATTTGTCTATCTATCTATCTATTTATCTATCTATCTATCTATTTATCTTTCTATACGAACCTATATCAATCAATCTATCAATCTATCAATCTATTTGTCTATCTATCTATATATCTATCTATGTTTTTGTTTATTTATCTAAATAGTTATATGTATATATTTTTATCTATGTAACTATTTACCTATCTATCTTTATATCTATCTATTTGTCTAACTATATAACTATCTTTCTTTATATCTATCTATCTGTTAATCTATCTCTTGGTTAAACTATCTAACTACCTTTTAGTCTATCTGTTGATTTGTATATCTATCTATCTGTCTATCTGTGTATCTATCTATTTGTCTATCTATCTATGTGTCTATGTATCTTTATGTCTATCTATTTATATGTCTTTCTATCTATCTGACTTTTTGTCTATCAATATTTATTTCTATCTATGTATCTATATATCGATTTATCTATGCATCTATATATCTATTTATCAGGTCATCTGTCTATCTATAAATTTGTCTATCTATCTATCTATCTATCTATCTCTTTGTCAAACTATCTCTTTTCTATCTATCTATTTTACTATCGATATTTCTATCTATATATCTATTAATGTATTTATCTATCTATCTGTATATCTATCTATCTATTTATATGTCTATATGTCTATCTATCAATCTGTATATCATTTAATATATCAACATATATATATATATATATATATATATATGTTTATTTATATAACTATCTACATATATATCTATTTGTCTACCTTTCTATCTTTATATCTTTCTATCTATCTATCAATCTATTTTTCTACCTATCTAACTTTCTTTCAGTCTATTAGTATGTCAGTTTATCAGTCTATCTATAAATCTATTTATTTGTTTATCTAACTATTTTTCTAGTAATCTTTTTTTTATCTATCTAATTATAAATCAGCCTTTCTACCTATGTGTCTATTTGTCTATATTTATCTATCTTTATTTCTATCTATCAATCTATCTATCTATATATCTAACAATCTAACTATATAACTATCTTACTATCTTACTATCTTACTATATATCAATCTTTCTTCCTATCTATGTATCTATCTATATATCTATCTAACTATCTAACTTTCTTTTAGTATATCAGTATATCAGTCTATTAGTGTATCTGTCTATTTGCCTATCTAACTATTTATCTATCTATCTTTGTAATTATTTATCTATCTGTATATCTACCTATCTTCCTATATACTTATCTGTCAATCTATCATTCTATATATTTGCTAATCTATCTATCTGTCTATCTGACTATTTATCTATAATTTTATCTATTTGACTTTCTATCAATCAATCAATCAATCTTTCTATAAGTTGTTCAGTCTATCTCTCTATTTGTCTATCTATCTATCAAACATTCTTTCTTTCTTTCTTTCTATATATCTATCTATACGTTTATCTATCTATCTATTTATCTATCTTTCATTCTATATGTCTATCTATCTATCTATCTATCTAATAATCAAACTATCTAACTATCTATTACTCTATTAGAATATTTGTCTATTTATCTATATATCTATTTATCTGCCTATAAGGCTATCTATCTATCTATTTGTCTATCTGTCTGTCTATTTATCTATCTTTCTTTCTTTATTTCTATATTTAAATCTATTTATCTACCTATTTGTATATTTGTCTATGTGTCGTTATGTGTTTATGTCTATCTTTCTCTTTGTCTATATGTATTTGGGACTATGTGTCTATATGTTTATGTGTCTATCTGTCTATCTATCTCTTTATTTATCTATCTGTCTATCTATATTTCTTTATTTCTTTCTTTTTTTATCTATATCTTTATATATGTCTATATTTTTTTATATATCTATCTATCTGTCTATATAACTATCTATTAATTTGCATATATACCTATATTTAATTCTATCTATCTATCTATCTGTGTATCTAACAATTTGTTTGTCTATCTATCTTCTTATCTATCTATCTTTCTTTCTATCTATATATCTATTTGTCTATCTATGTTTCTATCTATCTGTTTATTAGCCTATATGTCAATCTATTTTTTATCTATCAATCTATCTATCTGTTTGTTTGTCTGTCTGCCTATCTACCTATCTACATATCTGCCAATCTATCTATCTATCTATCTATCTATTTCTCTATCTATATATCTATCTATTTATGTATCTATCTATCTATTTATTTATCTATCTATATGTCCTTCTTTCTATGTCTCTATATATATTTGTCTATCTATTTATCTATCTATTTGTCGATCTGTCTATCTATCTATCTAACCATTTGTCTTATAGTCTATTAGTATATCAGCCTTTGTATCTCTATTTCTATCTATCTATGTCAATATATCTATCTAATTATATATCTAGTTAGCTATGATCCATATTTTACTTAACTTTAAGTCAGTTTTAGCATGAAATTTAAAATTAAATTATTTATGTAACTCTTACAAATTACATCTCATGCAATTCTTAGATATTTATGGGATTTTGACTTCATATGTCACAGCCTGTTTAAATCTCATATAATGCCATTAGGGCCAAAACCATTTTGATAACTTGATAATGCTAAACCATTTTTATACATATGGTTATCACCATTGCCCATCTTGCCTTACTAATGCCATCTAATGTACTTCTACCTCGGTAGAACCCACATTAAGGTGATTAAAGGTTTGACAAGTGTTTAAATATGGATGACATTTTAACTTTAAATTTTATGTGAGGGATCTTGATTGATTTTAATTTTCAATTAATAGATCTCATCAAATATCTAGAATCACCTACTCATGTAACATCATACATAGCATCTCATACATGCATATAATAAATATGTCATAGTATGGCCTTAATCTAGAAAGATCTCCACAAGCCAATTTGAAGATCAATAATCATTATTCCGATGTAGTGACAAGTCAATCTGTCAATCTGTCTATCTATCTATATATCTATCTCTATATTTTTATTATAGTCTATCAATCTATAAATCTAAGTGTCTATCTATCTATCTATATATTTATATGATCTATCTATTTGTCTAACTATATATTTTCCTATTTGTCTATCTATATTTATGACTATTTGTCTATCTATATACCTATCTTTATCTCTAAATGTATATCATTCTGTTTATATATTTGTCTATATCTAACTAACTATCTATCTATTTATATATTAATCTATCAATCTGTCAATCTATCTATTTGTCTTTCTATCTGTCTAAATCATTAAGCATTAAAAAATATTTATGTTTAATTATTTATTAATGTATTTGTCTAACTATTTAACTATCTGTCTGACTATTTAACTATTTGTCTGTCAATCAATCAATCAATCTGTCTATCATTCTGTTTGTATATTTGTATATCTGTATATTGGTCTATCTATCTATCTATCTATCTATTTTTCTATAAATATATCTACTTATTTATCTATCCATCTATCTATCGATATCTGTATCTATCTATCAATTTATCTAATTGTCTATTTGTCTATTTGTCTATATGTCTATCTATTTATCTATTTAACTATCTATTTTTTTATCCATTTCTGTATAAAATTTTGAATATCTCTATCGATCTATCTGCCATCTCTCTATCTATATATTAGTCTATCAGTCTATAAGTCTCTGTATCATTCCAATAATCTATCTATTTGTCTATCAATTTATTTGCCTAAGTTTCTATTTGTGTCTGTCTATTAATTTATCTATCTTTCTGTATATAGATCAATCTATCAATCTATCTCTTTATTTATAAATATTGCAATCTATTAATCTATCTATCTATCTTTTTATCTATCTAATTCACTAACTGTCTAACTATTTATCTATCTATTTATCTTTCTATTTGTATAACTATTTAAAAGACTATATAACTATTTGTCTATATGTCTATCTATCTATCTATTTATCTATCTATCTATATATATCTATCAATCTAAATGTATAAGTGTATATCTGTCTATCTATCTATCCGTTTATCTATATATTTATCTATCTATTTATATATCTATCTTTGAATCTATCAATCTTTCTATCTGTTTGTGTGTCTATCTTTGTATCTCTCACTTAATCTATTAGTATATAAGTCTATGATCATTCCATCTATTTGTCTGTCTATAAATCTATCTGTCTATCAATCTATTTGCCAAACTTTTTATCTGTGTCTATCTGTCTATCTATCTTTCTATCTATAGGTCAATATATATATATCTATCAATTTGTGAAACTATTAATCTTTCTATCTTTTATTGATTCAATCAATCTAATTCACTATCTATCTATCTATCTGTCTGTATATCTATTTATCTATATGTTTGTTTATCTATTTGTCTATATGTCTTTCTAACATCTATCAATTTGTCTATCTGTCTATCTTTATATCTATATATCTATCTTTCTATCAGTCTATATATCTATCAATCTGTCAATCAATCAATATGTATATCTATCTATCTATCTAATTATTTAACTCTCTAATTGGCAATAAATCAATTAATCAATCTATTAATATCTATCTTTCAAACTATCTAAATGCCATTTAGTTTATCAATCTATTTGTCTATTTGTCTATCTATTTATTTATCTATTATGTATGTATATATCTATATGTCTATCTTTTAATATATATATCTTTTTATGTGTTTATGTATCTACGCATCTATCTATCTATATGTATATATATCAATTTGTATATCAATCTATATATTTATCTATCTAATCATCTATATATTTATTTTATTATTTTTCTATCTCTCTAACTATATATCTTTGCATTTGTTATCTTTCTATCTCTCTATCTACTGATATGCTTATCTATTTATCTGTCTACTTTTCTATCAAACTATCGAACTATCTATTTTTATATCTGTATGTATGTCTATCTTGTATATATATATATATATATATATATATATATCTCTCTCTCTCTCTCTAAATCAATATGTTTATATGTCTTTGTGTCTATCTGTCTATCATCCAATCTATATATCTAGCTATCTGTATATCTATCTATCTTCATTTATTTCTTTTTTTATATCTTTCAATCTATTTATGAGTGTAATTGTCTTTCTATCATTGAAACTATCTATATATCTATATATCTATCTTTATATATATCTAGCTTTCTATCTTTCTATCTATCTATCTATAAATATGTCTACCTATCTATTTACATATTTGTATATCAATCCATCTCTCAATCTATCTATATATGTGTCTATCTGTCTATGTATTTATGTGTTTATCTCTTTATCTGACTATCTATCTATCTACATATCTATCTCTTTATGTGATTATCTATCTATCTGCATATCTATATATCTATCTATCTATCTACATAGTTTATAATGTGTGTATCTATCTATTTGGTATTCAATCTATCAACATATCTACCTATCTAATTATCTATATATCTATCTATCTATGTGTATATATATTTATCTCACTATTGGTCAATCTATATAACTATCAATCTATATATCAATATGTATATCTCTATGTCTATCTACCTATCTTTCAATAAATTTTTTTATCTATGACTCTTTTTCTAGTAGTCTATCATTCATTATCTCTATCTATCTTTCTATATATTATTCTCATTAAGTGTCTATCTATTTGTCAATCAATCTTTCTATATATATATCTGTCTATCTGTCTATCTATTTGTCTATCTATCAATCAATCTATCTATCAATAAATCTATCTATCTATCTATTTGTCGATATGTCTATGTGTTTACGAGACTATTTATCTATCTATCTATCTATTTGTTTGTATTTATGTCTAATTTTATATTTGTTAATCTGTATATCTATTTATTTATCTGTCTTTGTGTCTTCGTGCCTTTGTGTCTATGAGTCTATTTTCTATATATATATATATATATATATATATATATATATATCTATCTATCTATCTATCATTATATCTATCTAACTAATTGTCTATGTGTTTATCTACCTATCTATCTATCTATCTATCTGATTGTCTATCTGTCCATCTATCAATCTATCTATGTGTCTTTTAGTCTATTAGTTTATTTGTTTATCTTTTTATCTTTATTTTTATTTGTTTTTCTATCTATTTTTCTTTCTATCTTTCTAACTATCTATATTTTTATCTATCTATCTATCTGTATATTTTCTATCTGTCTATATGTCCATATATTTATTTTTTTATTTATATAAATGTCTATATTTTTATCTATTTATCTACCTACCTATCTATGTAACTATCTAAGTATTTATCTTTCTATCTATCATCTATCTAACTATATATCTATAGAACTATCTAACAATCTTTATATTTATCTATCTATCTATCAACCTTTCTATCTGTCTATCTCTCTATTACTCTATCTGTTTATCTATATGTCTATCTATTAATTATTCTATCTATCTATATGTCTATCTTTATATCTTTCTATATATCTATCTGATTATCTGACAATCTTTTATTTATTACTCTATTAGTATAACAGTCTTTCTATCTATCTATATATCTATTTGGTTATCTCTCTTTCTACCTATTTGTATATCTATCTATCTATTTATTTGTCTATCTATTTATTTATCTATCTGTCTATGTATCTATCTATCTATCTATTTATCTACATATCTTTCAATCGGCCTATTTTGCTATCTATTTATTTTTATATCTATCTATCTAGTTCACTATCTATCTATCTATCTATCTATTAGTCAATCAATCCATCTCTATATATGTGTATCTGTCTATCTATATATCAATCTATTTGTATTTTTGTTTATATATATATATATATATATATATATATATATATATATATATATATATATCGATTTGTATTTCTCTATTCCCTAATCTACCAATCATTTTATCTATCTATCTCTCTATATTTTTATCTATCAATCTATCTATCTCTCTTTATATATATCTCTCTTTATATATATCTATCTATTTGTCTGTGTCTTTCTCTCTATTTGTGTATCTATCTATCTTGTTGTCTATCATTTGATTTGTGTATAAATTTATTTGTATATCTATATATCTATCAATCTATCTATCTATTTGGCTATCTACCTACCTATCTATCTATCTATCTACATATCTTTCTATCTAGCAATCTATCTATTTATCTGTCTATCTATCTATCTATATATATAACTATCTTTCTATTTGTATATCTATCTATCTATTTAAATTTTTATTTGGCTATCTATGTACTAGTCTATATGTCTATCGCTCTATCTATCTATATGTCTATCTATCTATCTGTCTGTCTGTCTATGTATCTATATGTCTAACTATTTATTTGTGATCTGCCTATATGTCTATATGTCTATCTGTCTATCTATATATTTATCTAACTATTTATATATCTATCTTTATGTTTATCTCTTTTAGTCTATTTATCTATTAATATATCTACTTGTCTATCTATCTATCTTTTTACCTATTTATCTGTCTATCTATCTGTCTATATCAAAATCTAGCTATCTATCTATCTACGTATATATCCATATATATATATATATATATATATATATATATATATATATATATATATCAAAGTATCTATCTATCTATCTGTCTGTGTATCTAGCTATCTATCTATATATTTATCTATCTATTTGTTTATATATCTATATATCTATTTGAGATCTATCTATATTCTAATATGTCTATCTGTCTATCTATTTATCTATTTATCGATCTATCTGTCTGTCTATTTGCCTATCAATCAATCTATCTATGTATATATCTATATATATCTCTATCTATCTATAATTTATATGTCTATCAATTTGTCTATCAAATTGTTTATCAATCTTTCTATCAATCTATCAATAAATCAATCTATTTATATGTCAATTTATCTACATATCTATTTCTCTATATGTATATCTATCTAGATATCAATCTATCTATTAATATGTCTATTAAACTATCTATCGATTTGTCATTCTATCTGTCTATCTATCTATCTATCTATGTATCTCTCTATCTTTTTATTTATCAATCTATCAATCAATCTATCGATCTATCTATATCCATGTTTCTATCTATCTGTTTAACTAATTATTTATCAATCTATCTATCTATCTTTCTATCTGTCTAACTATTTATCTATCTATCTATCTATTTATATATCTGCTTATCTATCTATCTATCTATCTATTTATCTAACCATTTTTCTGTCTAACCATCTGTCTATCAATTAGGTTATCAAACTGTTATCTATATGTATATTTGACATTCTATCTATCTATCAATTTGTATTTCTATTTGTCTTTCTTTATGCCTTTTTATATGTTAGTATATTTATTTGTCTATTTATTTGTCTATCTATCATATATCTATTTTTCCATCTTTCTACCTATTTGTCTATCTCTATGTCTATCTATCTATTTATATATTTGTCAATCAATCTTTCTATCTATGAAGTATATCTATATGTCTATATATTTGTCAATCTGTATGTCTATTTATCTTTATATATACTTGTCTATCTATCTGTCTATTTTAATCTATCTATCTATCTATCTTTTTATGAATTTGTCTATCTATCTATCATTATATATATATATATATATATGTGTGTGTGTGTGTGTGTGTGTGTGTGTGTTTATGTGTGTGTCTATCTATCTATCTATCTTTATTTCTTTTCATCTTTCTATTTGTCTTTCTATATGGTAGTCTATTTGCTTGCCTATCTATCTATATATTTATCTTTCTATATATCTATCTATCGATCTGTCTAACTATCTATCTATGTATCTATGTATCTATCTGTCAATCTATCAATCTATTTATTTGTGTGTCTATTTGTCTATTGTATGACTATTTGACTTTCTACCTATCTCTTTATCTATCTGTCTATATATCAATCTATTTATATATCTGCATATATACATAACTACCTATGTAACTATCTATCTATCTATCTGTGTGTCTATCTGTCTATTTATCTATCTGTCAATTTGTCTATCTTTATATCTATCTATCTATATATCTATCTCTCAATCTATTTTTGTATCAATCTATCTATCTATTTGTCTAACTAACTATCTATCTGTTTGTCTATCTATATGTCTATCTATTTCTATTTATCTATTTGTCTATCTATATATGTATCTATCTACTAATATAATAATTTTCTAACTATTTATTTGTCTATCAGAGCATCTATATATTTGTTTAACGATCAGTTTATTTATCTAATAGTATATCTATCTATCTATCTATATATATTTATATCTATCTATCTATCTATTTGACTTTCTTTCCACGATCTATCTCTGGGTGTATCTATCTATAGTATATATGCCTATCTCTATATTTGCCTATATCTATCTATCTATTTTATGAACTATATATCAATCTATCTATCCATTTTTTATATATCTATTTGTCTGTCTATCGGTCTATTTGTCTATATACCTATTTATCTATCTTCAATTTATTTATTTATATATCTATCTTATGTCCATGTTTATATGTCTATGGGCCTTTGTGTCTATGTATACATTTGTCTATGCATAAAGTCTATATCTTTATATTTTTATCTATCTATCTATCTAACTATCTATCTATCAATCTATTTATCTTTAAATGAATAATTCTATCTATATATCTATCTATCTATTAGTCTATCTAACTCTTTGTCGATCTTTTTATAAGTCTATTTGTCATTTAGATATTTGTCTATGTACCTATTTGTTTATATTATATATATATAATATATATATATATATTTATTATTATATAT
>JAREIK010012317.1:0-156341 GCA_029783825.1 Sapria himalayana | reverse complement strand
TTGATCATTATTATAATATCTAGCAATGTAATTATTTATATTGAATTTAAATGACTTATAATTATTAAGATTATTATAACTAAATATTATATTTACATTTGAAAAAATTTAAAAATTATTATATTTTCAAAGGTTATAACCTTCAAAAATTAAAAAAATAATAAAAATAAATTTTTTATTATATCATAGTTTAAATAAAAACTTATAAACCACTAAATGCCTAAACACTTAAACCTCTAAACTCCTAAACACAAAAGCTCCTAAATATTTAAACCTTTAAACTCGTAAACCTTAAATATAATTTAAATAGTTTATTTAAATCAAAAACAAATAAGCTTATAAAAAGAAGCAAAAACTAAAAAAAATAATTATTTAGTAATAAATTTTACTTGGATTTTGAATATTTTTAGGTTTTGCAATTATATTTTAATTTATATCTATCATATTAATAATAGCATATTAATTTATTTTTTGATAATTGATATCATATATATCAATAAAATTAATTATATTTAGTTTATATTATATATAATTATAATGATTATTATTACTAAATATTTTATTCAGATTTTAAAATTATTATATTTTCAAATGTGAAAAAATAACAAAAATAATTTTTTTGTTATTTAATTGTTTAAATAAATCCTATAAACCACTAAATGCGTAAATAACAAAAAATTTCCAGTCCCTTCCCACAGTTCGGAGATTTTATTTTTGAAGATCTAGACCCGTCCAATAGGTTGAAAATTTAAGGGTTTCGGGATTTATGAGCTTACTGATTTAAGTAAGTAAGCATCTAATGATCTATAGGGACTGGAGATTACAAATCTCCAGTCCCTTCCCACAGTTCGGAGATTTTATTTTTGAAGATCTAGACCCGTCCAGTAGGTTGAAAATTTAAGGGTTTCGGGATTTATGAGCTTACTGATTTAAGTAAGTAAGCATCTAATGATCTATAGGTTTTATTTAAAAAATGAAATAACAAAAAATTTTTTTTATTATTTTTTCTCATTTTTTAAGGTTATAACCTTTGAAAATATACTAATTTTTAAATTTTTTTCAAAAGTGAATACAATATTTAGTTATAATAATAATTATATTTATATATGATATAAATTCAATATAAACATTTTTATTGATAAATATTCTAATAATGATGAAAAAATAACTTAAGAATCTATTATTAATAAGATCGATATCAATTAAAATATATTTACACAACCTAAAATGATTCAGAAGCAAATCAAAATATATTACTATATAATAATTTTTTGTTTTGAAAATTTTGTTTATTTTAAAAGTTTATCTATAATTTTTTGATGAAAAATAATTTATATAATTTATTTTTGTCTAGCTCAATTTAATGATAGATATTATAATAATGATCAAAAATTAAATTAATAAACTATTATTAATTAAAATATATTTACATAACACAAAATGATTCAAAATAAAATAAAAATATATTACTAAATAATAATATTTAATTTTTAATTTTTTCCATATTTTTATAAGCTTATATTTTTTTATGATTAAAAATAAATTATATAAATAATATTTGTCTCACTCGTAATTTATTTTGTAATTAATTTTTATAAAAAATTAAAATATAAATAATTAAAATGAATATTTAAAATTATAATAAATAGAAATAAAAATAAGATTTATAATTTATTAAGTAGTATACATCTATTATAAGGTTTATGTATTTACGGTTTTCGGGTTTTATGAGCTATTGATTTAAGTAAGTAAACATTTAGTGGTCTATAGGTTTTAATTAAAACAGAAATAACTAAAAATTTATTTTTTGTATTCTTTCTCATTTTATAAGATTAAAACCTTTGAAAATATAATAATTTTTAAATTTTTTCAAAAGTTAATACAATATTTATTTATAATAATCATAATAATTATATATCATATAAATTCAATATAAACAATTTTATTGATAGATATTCTAATAATTATCAAAAAATAAATTAAAAATCTATTATGAATAAGATTGATATTATTAAAAATATAATATCAAAACCTAAAATGATTCAAAAGCAAAGATAAATATATTACTTAATAATAATTATTTGTTTTAAAATTTTTATTCTTTTTTTAAGCTTATCTATTTTTTGATAAAAAATTATTTTTATAAATTATATAATTTTTCTCATAATTTATTTTATAATTAATATATATATATAAATAAAAAACTAAACAATCGAAATAAATTTTTTAAATTATAATCAAAACAAATAAAAATGAGATTTATTAATTATTATTTAGGGTATACTAGTTTAAATGATTTTTTTATATAGGGGTATCGGGATTTTCTAGTATAGTGATTTAAGTGCTTGGACATTTAGTGTTTTATAGGCTTTATTTAAACAATGAAATAACTAAAAAAAATATTTTTTTTTATTTTTTCACATGTTCAAAGGTTATAACCTTTGAAAATATAAAAATTTTTTAACTTTTTTCAAAAGTGAATACAATATTTAGTTATAATAATAATTAAATTTATATATCATAAAAATTCAATATAAACATTTTTATTAATAAATATTCTAATAATGATAAAAAAAATAAATAATCTATTATTAATAAGTTAGATATCAATTAAAATATAATTACAAATCCTAAAATAATTCTGAAACAAAGCAAAATATATTACTATATAATATTTTTTTGTTTTTAATTTTTTTCTTCTTTTATTAAGTTCATATATATTTTTTTTGTTGAAAAATAATTTATATAAATTATATTTGTATAACTTATAATTTATTTTATAATTAATATTTATATAAAAATAAACAAATAAATAATTAAAATGAATATTTTAAATTATAATTAAAAAAATAAAAATGAGATTTATTATTTATTATTTATTATTTATTATTTATTATTTAGAATATACATGTTTAAAAAATTTATCTATTTAGGGTTTTCAAGATTTAGAAGTTATTGATTTAAGTATTAGGCATTTAATGGTTTATAGGTTTTATTCAAAGAACGAAATAATAAAAAATTTATTTTTGATTTATTTTCCAATTTTCAAAGGTTATAACATTTTAATATATAATAATTTTAAAGTTTTTTAAAAATGTGAATATAATATTTAGTAATAATAAATATTATAACTATATATAATATAAACTAAATATAAACAATTTTTTTTCATATATATTATATCAATTATCAAAAAATAAATTAATAAACTATTATTAATATGATAGATATAAATTAAAATATAATTAAAAAACCTAAAATGATTCAAAATCAAAAATAATAATTTTTAAATTTTTTTCAAAAGTGAATTCAATATTTAGTTATATTAATCATTATATTTATATATCATATAAATTCAATATAAACTATTTTATTGATAAATATTCTAATAATGATCAAAAAATAAATTAATAATCTATTATTAATAAGATAGATATCAATTAAAATATAATTACAAAACCTCAAATGATTCAGAAGCAACGCAAAATATATTCCTATATAATAATTTTTTGTTTTGAAAATTTTTTTTCTTTTAAAAAGTTTATATATAATTTTTTGATGAAAAATAATTTATATAAATTATATTTGTATAACTCAATTTATTTTATAATTAATATTTATATATAAATAAACAAATAAATAATTAAAATGAATATTTAAAATTATAATGAAAAAAAAATGAGATTTATTTTTTATTATTTAGGGATACGGGTTTAATTTAAATTAGATCTGTCTAACTAATAATTTAATTTGTAATTAATATTTCTATAAAATAAATTGATAAATAAATAAAATAAAATTTAAAAATATACTGAATAAAAATTATAATGAGATTTATGAATTATTATTAATGTATACAAGTTTAATATTTTAATTATTTAGAGGTTTTTTCATTTAGGACTTTAGTGATTTATGTTTTTAGGCATTTAGTGGTTTATAGGTTTTGTTTAAACAATGAAATAACAAAAAAATTATTTTTGATATTTTTTAACTTTTTCAATGGTTATAACCTTTGACAAAATAATAATTTTAAATTTTTTTCAAAATGTTAATACCATATTTATTAATAATAATCATTATAATTATATATAATATAAAGTAAATATAAATAATTTTATTGATAGATATGATATCAATTATAAAAAAATAAATTAAAATGTTATTATTATTATGATTGATATATATTAAAATATAATTGCAAAATCTAAAATTATTCAAAATCCAAGAAAAATTTATTACTAAATAATAATTTTTGTATTTTAGTTTTTGATACTTTTTATAAGCTTATATATTTATTTTGAAGAAAAATAAATTATTTAAATTATATTTGTATCACTCATAATTTATTTTGTAATTAATATTTTAATAAATTATTTAAATTATATTTAAGGTTTACGAGTTTAATGGTTTAAGTATTTAATGGATTTTGTGTTTAGAAGTTTCGATGTTTAAGTGTTTAGGCATTTAGTGGTTTATAAGTTTTATTTAAACAATGATATAACAAAAAATTTATTTTTATTATTTTTTCTAATTTTTGAAGATTATATCCTTTAAAAATATAATAATTTTTAAATTTTTTTCAAATGTAAATATAATATTTATTTATAATAATCTTCATAATTATAATTCATTTAAATTCAATATAAATAATTATATTGCTAGATATTATAATTATGATCAAAAAAAAATTAATAAACTATATTTAATAAAATAGTTATTATTTAAAAAGTATTTGCAAAATCTTAATTTATTCAAATCAAAGTAAAATATATTACTAAATAATAATTTTTTTTAATGTTTTGCTTTTTTTATAACTTTATATTTTTGTCATTAAAAATAAATTTTAAATTATATTTGTTTCACTCATAATTTATTTTGTAATATATAATTCTATAATAATAAACTACTAAATAATTTAAATGAATATTTAAAATTATAATGAATACAAATAAAATTGAGATTTATTATTCAGGATATACAGGTTTAATGGTATAAGTATTAAGGTGTTTTGTGGTTTAGGAGTTTAGTGATTTAATTGTTTCGACCTTTAGTGATTTATAGTTATTTTAAAAAAAGAAATAATAAAAATTTTAATTTTTAGATTTTTTTTTAATTTTTGAAAGTTGTAACCTTTGAAAATATAATAATATTTAATAGTTCTAAAATATGAATACAATAATTAGTTATAATAATCTTAATAATTATATCTATTGTAGATTAAATATAAAAAAATGTATTAATATATATTATAAAAATGATGAAAAAATAAATTTTAAACTATTATTAATAAGATAGATATTAATTAAAATATATTTGCAGAACCCAAAATAATTCAAAATCAAAGTAAATTATTTTACTAAATAAAATTTTAAATTTTTAAAATTTTGTTTATTTTTATCAGCTTATTTTTTTTCATAAAAAATAATTTATTTAAATTATATATGTCTCACGCATTATATTTTTTTTAATTAATATTTCTATAAAAATAAATTAAAAAATAATTAAAATGAATATTTAAAATTATAATGAATACAAATAAAAATGGATTTATTATTTATTATTTATTATTTAGGTTATATAGGTTTAATGGTTTATGTATTTAGGGGGTTCGGGGGTTTAGGAATCTAGATTTTAAATGTTTGGCATTTAGTGGTTTATAAGTTTTATTTAAATAATAAAATAATAAAAAATTACTTTTGTGATATTTTATCATTTTTTTATGGTTTAAACCGTTGAAAATATAATAATTAGTTATAATAACTTAACTATTATAAGACATTTTAATTGAATATAAGTAATTTTATTGTTCGATATTATAAAAATGATCAAATAATAAATTAATAAACTATTATTAATAAGATTTATCGCAATTAAAATTTAATTGCAAAACCTATATATAATGATTCAAAATCTAAGTAAAATATATTACTAAATAATAAATTTTTTGATTAAAAATAAATTATTAAAATTATATTTGTCTCACTCATTATTTATTTTTTGATTGATATTTCTATAAAAAATAAACTAATAAATAATTAAAATGAATATTTAAAATTATAATGAATACAAATTAAAATGAGATTTGTGATTTATTATATAGGGTATACCGGTTTAATGGTTTGATTATTTAGGAGTTTTTTCGTTTAGGAGTTTACCAATTTATATTTTTAGGCATTTAGTGGTTTATAGGTTTTATTTATATAATAAAAATTTAAAATTCTATTTTTGATTTTTTTTGATTTTCAAAGGTTATAACCTTTGAAAATAAAATAATTGTTAAAATTTTTTGAAATGTGAATGCGATGTATAATTATATTAATCTTATTAATTATATATCATATAAATTCCATATAAATAATTTTAATGATATATATTATAATAATGATCAAAAATTAAATTAATAAACTATTATAAATAATATAAATATTAATTAAAATATATTTACATAACACAAAATGATTCAAATTCAAATCAAAATATATTACTAAATAATAATATTTAATTTTTAAAATTTTCTTTTTTTTATAAGCTCATATTTTTTTATTAAAATAAATTATTTAAATAATATTTGTCTCACTCGAAATCTATTTTCTAATTAATATTTCTAAAAAATTAAACTATAAATAATTAAAATGAATATTTAAAATTATAATAATTAGAAATAAAAATGAGATTTATTATTTATTAAGTAGTATATAGTTGTTAACAGGTTTATGTATTTAGGGGTTTCGGGGTCTATAGGTTTTATTTTAAAAATGAAATAACAAAAAATTTATTTTTATTATTTTTTCTCATTTTTTATGGTTATAACCTTTGAAAATATAATAATTTTTATATTTTTTTTAAAAGCGAATTCAATATTTAGTTATAATAATCATTATATTTATATATCTTATAAATTCAATATAAACTATTTTATTGATAAATATTCTAATAATGATCA
Source organism: Sapria himalayana (assembly GCA_029783825.1). NCBI lineage: Eukaryota > Viridiplantae > Streptophyta > Magnoliopsida > Malpighiales > Rafflesiaceae > Sapria > Sapria himalayana. Next base: position 149,398 of record JAREIK010012317.1, on the reverse strand, counting down.
AAAAATAAATTAATAATCTATTATTAATAAGATAGATATCAATTATAATATAATTACAAAACCTAAAATGATTCAGAAGCAAAGCAAAATATATTACTATATAATAATTTTTTGTTATGATAATTTTTTTTAAAAAAAATTTATATATATTATTTTGATGAAAAATTATTTATATAAATTATAATTGTGTAACTTATAATTTATTTTGTAATTAATATTTATACACAAATAAATAAATATATAATTAAATTTGAATATTTAAAATTAAAATGAAAAAAAAATAAAATTTATTCTTTATTATTTTGGGTATACCAGTCTAATTTAAATTAGATCTGTCTCACAAATAATTTATTTTGTAATTAATATTTCTATAAAAATAAACTGATAAATAATTAAAATAAAAAGTAAAATTATACTGAATAATTAAAATAATTTATTTTGTTCCTGTCTCAACTCTAGAATGATTGCTAAAGCTCTAACGAAAATAATATGAGCTTTTACTTTATCTCTATTATGTCTCATCATATTTGATGTTGAATCACTGGGCTATCAAAGACAATTTGACTCATGTAGGCTAACAGACCAAACCAAAGTTGTACCCCTATGTGTTGAAATAGCTAGTTGGTGAAGATGCTATTTATATTGATTATTGTAATTTCTTCTAAAATATCTCTCATGCACACACTCAAAGAAATTTTTTTTAAAACATAGTTCACCTCTAAAAAAATAACCCCCTTGTAGCCTATTAGAACAAACTACCCCCAGGGCAGTTTGAGTAGGGAAAGAAGTATGGGCTCTCTTTCAATCAAGAATCAAAAAATTTATTTTATAGGCATGTCTAAGCCTTTTTTTTATATCCTCATGGATATTAAAAGTATCATTTCTTTCTTTTTATAATAAATGAGTTATGTATACAAGCTCGCAATACACAAAAAGGTGTAAATGAATCATATTTAAATGTTATAAAAGGTTTTAATCATTACTCAAAATATTAGTCTTGCATATTGACAATTGAGGTCACAAATCAAAGGAAAAAGACATAGTGATATTTCCAATCCCATGAATTTTAGCTATAGAAAGTTATAAAGAGTAGTACTCGAGCGTTAACTATTTCTAGGGTCATGACTTTTTCTCTTGTGGAATGTCCAAATTACAATCATTCCTAGTTCAATGACTTTGTTATATAAAGATAAAATCACAAGATATGGTCATATCCAATACTATGACCCAGTATTATAGTGATTAAATATGTATTCATGATCATTCTTAGTGCCATAACAATATGTTCAACAGAGAGACACAAGTTATGGCATATTCTCATCAATATGATTTTGTGTTCTAAAGACAAAATATACAATCATGACCATTGCTAATGCTACAATAATCTAAAGCAAGAAAGAGACTGAATCCATAACTCACCCCTTGAGTCATGACTTTGTGTTACATAAACAAAAAGATAAATCTGTGACATTCCTAAAAGTTGTGAATTTCAATTTTAATTTAACACTTAGTCATTTGATTATAAAAGTGCAAGACATTAGATATAGGATTTAGGGTTTATGGATTAGGGTGATAGATTATGGTTTAAGGTTTAGGATTTAAAGTTTAGGGTTTATTGTTTTTTTTGTTTTTTTTGGAAAATACACACTTTATTTATCATTTAGGCACACAACTTAAAAGAGACTAAAAAGCTGACTGATTTAGGCCAACGACCAAATCCTATGCACATTAATGATTCTATGCATAAAATACATAAAAAAACATAATTCCTAATAATTCCAAGAGTACGAATACAACTAAAATCACTTGGCATTCCCGAACATCAGAGTTGGCATTGAGTCATTATGCGCACTGCGTCCTTTGCATTCGGATTTATACAAACCTTTAGGAGGAACCCGAATGATGCACCATATTAAAACTATGCAAATATAAGATTGTGCATGTGTGTGAAATGCAGCATGAATCGTTTGCCCATGTCATTGCTATGCAATGGAATACATGTAAAACTGAATACCCATAAATCCACAAGTCCATATCTATGGCACTTTGTCAATTCATTCTCACTTATGAATTCCACATTCGTTTGTTCCAATGATCCTCAAAAGATTATCTCTTGGGTTAGAATGCTTCCTTTTTGAGCTCCAAGAACTGGCTGTATGTTGCACCGACAAAATATCAAAAAATATGCATGCATCAGTGTGCATGTGTGATGAGGTCCATCTCATAGTCTAATTATCTACGCGTACAACCAAGCTAGAATACAAGTAAAATTACAAAATGCTATAAAGATGGGTCTTCTGCTCCCGGGAGTGTAGTATCACCTAATGTGTATTTACAAAATGCATTAGTCGGCCCCACTTAGAGTTACTCAAGTGTCCAGTTGCCCTCATTGCATGCTACATAGAGAACAGACAAGATTGTGTGTGTGAGTATGTCATGATCCGTCTCTGCAAGTACATGGTGCATACAACATCCAAAATACAAATAAGACTACAAACATAAACTACAAACATAAATTTTGATATTTTTTCACATTTTCAAAGGTTATAACCTTTGAAAATATAATAATTTTAAATTTTTTTTAAAATGTGAATACAATATTTAGTAATAATAATCATTATAATTATATATAATATAAACTAAATATAATCAATTTTATTGATTTTAATTATTTATTAATTTATTTTTATAAAATATTTATTACAAAATAAATTATGAGTGCGACAAATATAATTTAAATAATTTATTTTTAATCAAAATATATATAAATGCTTATAAAAGAAGTAAAAATTCAAAAATTAAAAATTATTATACAGTAATATATTATAGTTTAATCTTGAATCAATTTGGGTATTGTAAATATTTTTTAATTAATATCTATCTTATTATTAATAGTTTATTTATTTTAATTTTTGATCATTATTATATTATCTATCAATAAAATTTGTTTATATTGAATTTATATGCTATATAATTATTAATATTATAATAACTAGATATTGTATTCACATTTTAAAAAATTTTAAATATTATTATATTTTCAAAGGTCATAACCTATGAAAATTAGAAAAAATTACAAAATTTTTTTTGTTATTTTTTTGTTTAAATAAATCCTATAAACCACTAAGTGCCTAAAAACATAAATTGCTAAACTCCTAAATGACAAAACCTCTAAATACATAAACCATTAAACAAGTGTACATTAATAAAAAATCATAAATCTTAATTTAATTTTTATTAAGTATAATTTTAAATTTTTATTTTAATTATTTATCGGTTTATTTTTATAGAAATATTAATTTCAAATAAATTATTAGTGAGACCAATCTAATTTAAAAAATTTATCTTTTATCAAAAAAAATATATATACTTATAAAAAGAGGCAAAATTTTAAAAACAAAAATTTATTATTTAGTAATATATTTTATTTTGATTTTGAATCATTTTAGATTTTGTAATTATATTTTAATTTATATCAATCTTATTAATATTAGTTTATTAATTTTTTATTGATCATTCTTATAATATGTATTAATAAAACTATTTATATTGAGTTTACATTATATATAATTATTAAGATTATCATAATTAAATATTATATTCTCATTTTAAAGAAATTAAATATTATTATTTTTTCAAATGTTATAATCTTCAAAAATTAAAAAAAATCAAAAAATTAATTTTTTTATTATTTCATTCATTAAATAAAAACTATAAATCACTAAAGGCCTAAACACTTAAATCACTATACCCCAAAACACCTAAATACTTAAACCATTAAACTAGTATATTCTGAATTATAAATACTAAATCTCTATTTTATTTGTATTCAGTATAGTTTTAAATATTCATTTTAATTATTTATTTGTTTATTTTTATAGAATTATAAATTTAAAATTAATTATGAGGAAGACAAATATAATTTAAATAATTTACTTTTAATAAAAAAAATATAAACTTATAAAAAGAAGCAAAGCATCAAAAAAATTAGTATTTAGTAATATATTTTTTTTTGATTTTTAATAAATTTACGTTTTACAAATATATTTTAAATAAGATCATTCTTATTAATAATAGTTTATTAATTTATTTTTTGATCATTAATATAATATCTATCAATATAATTGTTTATATTGAATTTACATGATATATAATTATTAATATTATCATAACTAAATATTCTATTCACATATAAATAAAAATTAAAACGTGTTCTATTTTCAAAGGTTATAACCTTCAAAAATGATAAAAAATAACAAAAATAAATTTTTTGTTATATCTTTGCTTAAATACAACTTATAAACCACTAAATGCCTAAACACATAAATCTCTAAACTTCTAAACCCCGAAGCCCCTAAATACTTAGACCTTTAAACTCATAAACCTTAAATATAATTTAAATAATATATTGAATATCAATTACAAAATAAATTATGAGTGATACAAATATAATTTAAATAATTTATTTTTCATCAAAAAAATATATAAGCTTATAAAAAGAAGCAAAAACTAAAAAAAATTATTATTTAGTAATAAATTTTACATTATTTTTGAATTATTTTAGGTTTTTTAATTATATTTTAATTTATATCTATCATAATAATAATAACATATTAATTTATTTTTTATTAATTGATATCATATCTATCAATAAAATTGTTTATATTTACTTTATAATATATATAATTATAATGATTTTTATTACTAAATATTGTCAAAGGTTATTACCTTTGATAATGTGAAAAAATTTCAAAGAATAATTTTTTTGTTATTTCATTATTTAAATAATACCTATAAACCACTAAATGCCTAAAAATATAAATCGCTAAACTCCTAAAAGACAAAACATTTAAATATTTATACCATTAAACTGGTAAACATTAATAATAATTCATAAAACTCATTTTAATTTTTATTCATTTTAATTATTTATTTGTTTATTTATATATAGATATTAATTACAAAATAAATTGAGTTATACAAATATAATTTATATAAATTATTTTTAATCAAAAAATTATAGATAAACTTTTTAAAAGAAAAAAAAATTTTAAAACAAAAAATTATTATATAGTAATATATTTTGCTTTGCTTCTGAATCATTTTAGGTTTTGTAATTATATTTTAATTGATATCTATCTTATTAATAATAGATTATTATTTTATTTTTTGATCATTATTAGAATATTTATCAATAAAATAGTTTGTATTAAATTTATATGATATATAAATATAATGATTATTATAACTAAATATTGTATTCACTTTTGAAAAAAATTTAAAAATTATTATATTTTCAAAGGTTATAAACTTCAAAAATAAGAAAAAATAATAAAAATAAATTTTTTGTTATTTTATTTTTTAAATAAATCCTATAGATCATTAAATGCTTAATAACTTAAATCAATAATCTTATATATCCCGAAACCCCTAAATACATAAACCTTTTAACAGCTATATACTACTTAATAAATAATAAATTTCATTTTTATTTCTATATATTATAATTTTAAATATTCATTTTAATTATTTATAGTTTAATTTTTTAAAAAAATAAATTACAAACTAAATTTCGAGTGAGTCAAATATTATTAAAATAATTTATTTTAATAAAAAAAATATATTTTGATTTGATTTTGATTTGATTTTAGTAATATTATTATTTTGTAATATATTTTGATTTGATTTTGAATCATTTAGTGTTATGTAAATATATTTTAATTAATATTTATATTATTAATAATAGTTTATTAATTTAATTTTTGATCATTATTATAAATATCTATCTTTAAAATTATTTACATAGAATTTATATGATATAAATTTAGTAAGATTAATATAATTATAAATGGTATTCACATTTCAAAAAAAATTAAAAATTTTTTTATTTTCAAAGATTATAACATTTGAAAATTAGAAAAAATTAAAAAAAGAATTTTAAATTTTTATTATATAAATAAAACTTATAAACCACTAAATGCCTAAAACAAAAATTGATAATCTCCTTAACGACAAAACTCCTAAATAATCAAACAATTAGACCAGTATACCACATATAATAAATCATAAATCTCATTTTAATTTGTATTCATTATAATTTTAAATATTCATTTTAATTATTTATTAGTTTATTTTTTATAAAAATATCAATAACAAAATAAATAATGAGCGAAACAACTATAATTTTAATAATTTATTTTTAATCAAAAAAAAATATAAGCATATAAAAAGAAGTAAAAATTTTAAAACAAAAAAGTATTATTTAGTAATATATTTTACTTTGATTTTGAATCATTATATATAGGTTTTGCAATTATATTTTAATTGCTATAAATCTTATTAAGAATAGTTTATTAATTTATTATTTGATAAATTTTATCATATCTAACAATAAAATTACTTATATTGAATTTAAATGTCTTATAATTATTAAGATTATTATAACTAAATATTATATTTACATTTGAAAAAAATTTTAAAATTATTATATTTTGAAAGGTTATAAACTTGAAAAATCATAAAAAATCACAAAAATAATTTTTTTATTATTTTATTATTTAAATAAAACTTATAAACCACTAAATGCCTAAACATTTAAATCTCTAGGCTCCTAAACCGCAAAACCCCCTAAATACTCAAACCATTAAACCTATATAACTTAAATAATAAATAATAAATCTCATTTTTATTTATTTTCATTATAATTTTAAATATTCATTTTAATTATTTTTTAGTTTATTTTTATAGAAATATTAATTACAAAATAAATAATGAGTGAGACATATATAATTTAAATTAATTATTTTTTATGAAAAAAATATAAACTTATAAAAATAAACAAAATTTCAAAAATTTAAAATTTTATTTAGTAATATAATTTACATTGATTTTGAATTATTTTGGGTTCTACAAATATATTTTAATTAATATCTATCTTATTAATAATAGTTTATTAATTTATTTTTTGATCAACAAAATAGAATATATTAATAAAATTTTTTATATTGAATTTACATCAAATATAATTATTAAGATTATTATAACTAAATATTATATTCATATTTTAGAACTATTAAAAAATTATTATATTTTCAAAGATTATAACCATTGAATATCACGAAAATTCATAAAAATAAATTTTTTGTTATTTCATTGATTAAATGAAACCTATAAACACCTAAATGTGCAAACATATAAATCAATAAAATCCTTAACCCAAAAACCATAAAAAACTTAAACCATTAAATAGGTATATCTTAAATAATAAATAATAAATCTGATTTTTATTAGTATTCATTATAATTTTAAATATTTATTTTAATTATTTATCAATTTATTTTTATAGAAATATTAATTAAAAAATAAATTTTCAGTGAGACAGATATAATTTAAATAATTTATTTTTCATCAAATAAATATATATGCTTATAAAATGAGGCAAATTTTTAAAATAAAAAATTATTATTTAGTATTATATCTTATTTTGATTTTGAATCATTTTAGATTCTACAATTATATTTTAATTAATATCAATCATATGAATACTAGTTTATTAATTAATTTATTAATCATTATTATAATATCTATTAATAAAATTATTTATATTTAGTTTACATTATATATAATTATTAAGATTATTATAACTAAATATTATATTTACATTTAAAAAAATTAAAAATTATTATATTTTCTAAGGTTACAACTTTCAAAAATTAAAAAAAATCAAAATATTAAATTTTTTGTTTTTAAATTCTTTAGATAATAACTATAAATCACTAAAGGTATAAACACTTAAATCACTAAACTCCTAAACCCAAAAACACATAAATACTTAACTCATTAAACATGTATATCCAGAATTATAAATAATAAATCTCAATTTTATTTGTATTCATTATAATATTTAAATAATTATTTTAATTATTTATTAGTTTATTATTATAGAATTATAAATTACAAAATAAATTATGAATAAGACAAATTAATTTAAATAATTTATTTATAATAACTAAAATAAAAAGTTATAAAAAAAGCAAAACATTAAAAAAATTATTATTAAGTAATATATTTTACTTTGATTTTGAATAAGTTTAGATTTTGCAAATATATTTCAAATAATATATATCTTATTAATAATAGTTTATTAAATTTTTTTTGATCATTATTATATTATCTAGCAATGTAATTATTTATATTGAATTTAAATGACTTTTAATTATTGAAATTATTATAACTAAATATTATATTTACATTTGAAAAAATTTTCAAAATTATTAAATTTTCAAAGGTGATAACCATCAAAATTTTAAAAAATAATAAAAATAAATTTTTTGTTATATCATTGTTTAAATAAAACTTATAAACCACTAAAAGCCTAAACACGTAAACCTCTAAACTCCTAAACACAAAAGCCCCTAAATACTTAAACCTTTAAACTCGTAAACCTTAAATAAAATTTAAATAATTTATTAAAATATTATTTACAAATTAAATTATGAGTGATACAAATATAATTCAGATAATTTATTTTTCATCAAAAAAAATATAATCTTATAAAAAAAGCAAAAACTAAAGAAAATTATTCTTTAGTAATAAATTTTATATGGATTTTGAATATTTTTTGAAATTATATTTTAATTTATATCTATCAAAAATAATTTTTTTGTTATTTCATTGTTTAAATAAAACCTATAAACCACTAAATGCCTAACAACATAAATCGCTAAAGTCATAAACGAAAAAACCTCTAAATACTTAAAATATTTAACTGAATACATTAATAATAATTCATAAATCTCATTTTAATATTTATTCATTAAAATTTTAAATTTTTATTTTAATTATTTATCAGTTTATTTTTATAGAAATATTAATTATAAAATAAATTATTAGTGAGATAGATCTAATTTAAATTAGACTGGTATACCTAAAATAATAAAGAATAAATCTCAATATTATTTTTTTCATTATAATTTTAAATATTCATTTTAATTATTTATTTGTTTATTTTTATATAAATATTAATTAAAAAATAAATTATGAGTTAGGCAAATATAATTTATATAAATTAATTTTCAACAAAAAAATCTAGATAAACTTTTTAAAAGAAAAAAAATTAAAAACAACAAATAATTATATAGTAATATATTTTGATTATTTCTGAATCATTTTAGGTTTCTTTATTATATTTTAATTGATATCTATCTTATTAATAATAGATTATTAATTTATTTTTTGATCATATTGAGAATATTTATCATATTGAGAATATTTATAAGTAAATATTGTACTCACATTTCAAAAAATTTTAAATATTATTATATCTTCAAAGGTTATAACCTATGAATATGACAAAAAATTACTAAAATTTTTCTTGTTATTCTTTCAAAGGTTATAACCTTCAAAAATGAGAAAAATAACAAAAATAAATTTTTTATTTTATCATTGTTTAAATAAAACTTATAAACCATTAAATGCCTAAATACACAAATCTCTAAACTCCTAAACCCCGAAGCCCCTAAATACCTAACCCTTTAAACTCGTAAACCTTAAATATAATTTAAATAATTTATAGAAATATTAATTACAAAATAAATTATGAGTGACAAATATAATTTAAATAATATATCTTTAACAAAAAAATATATAAGCTTATAAAATGATGCAAAAACATAAAAAAAATTTACTATTTAGTAATAAATTTTACTTTGATTTTGAATCATTTTAGGTTTTTTAATTATATTTTAATTTATATGTATCATATTAATAATAGTTTCTTAATTTATTTTTGATAATTGATATAATATTATCAATAACATTGTTTATATTTAGTTTATATTATATATAATAATAATTACTAATATTACTAAATATTGTATTCACATTTTTAAAAAATTTTAAAATTATTATATTTTCTAATGTTATGACATTTGAAAATTTGAAAAAATATCAAAAATAAATTTTTTATTATTTCATTGTTTAAATAAAAGTTATCAACCATTAAATGCCTAAATACTTTAATCAATAACTTCAAAATCTTGAAAACCCTAAATAGATAAATTTTTTAAACAGGTATATCCTAAATAATAAATAATAAATCTCATTTTTATTTTTTTTTATAATTTTAAATATTCATTTTAATTATGTATTTGTTTATTTTTATATAAATATTAATTACAAAATAAATTATAAGTTAGAAAAATATAATTTATATAAATTTTTTTTCAACAAAAAAATATAGATAAACTTATTAAAAGAAGAGAAAAATTAAAAACAAAATATTTTTATATAGTAATATTTTTTATTTTGTTTCTGAGTCATTTTAGGTTTTGTACTTATATTTTAATTGATATCTAACTTATTAATAATAGATTATTAATTTATTTTTTGATCATTATTAGAATATTTATCAAAAAAAAAATTTATATTTAATTTATATGATATATAGATTTAATAATTATTATAAATAAATATTGTATTCACTTTTGAAAAAAATTTTAAAATTTTTATATTTTCTAATGATATAACCTTTGAACATGTGAAAAAACAAAAAAAATACTTATTTTATTATTTCTTTGTTTAAATAAAACCTATAAATCATTAAATGCCTAAATAGTTAAATCACTAAACTACAAAATCCCGATACCGCTATATAGATAATCATTTAAACTGGTTGATCCTAAATAATAATTAATAAATATAATTTTTATTTGTTATCATTATAATTTAAAAAATTCATTTTGATTGTTTAGTTTTTTATTTATATATATATATTTATTATAAAATTAATTATTAGTTAAAAATATAATTTATAAAATTATTTTTCATCAAAAAATAGATAAGCTTATAAAATGAATAAAAATTTAAAAACAAATAATTAATATTAAGTAATATATTTTGCTTTGCTTTTGAATCATTTTAGGATTTGATATTATATTTTAAGTAATATTAATCTTATTTATAATAGATTTTTAATTTATTTTTTGATAATTATTAGAAAAATCTATCAATAAAATTGTTTATATAGAATTTATATGATTTATAATTATTAAGATTATTATAAATAAATATTTATTCACTTTTGAAAAAAATTTAAAAATTATTATATTATCAAAGCTTATAACCTTTGAAAATATCAAAAAATAATAAAAATAAATTTTTTTTATCAATAAAAACTATAAACCACTAAATGCATACATAGTTAAATATGTAAACTCCTAAATCCGTAATGCCTAAATACATAAACCATTAAACTGCTATATACTACTTAATAATTAATAAATCTAATTATTATTTCTATTTATTATAATTTTAAATATTCATTTTAATTATTTATTAGTTTATTTTTATTGAAATATTTATTACAAAATAAAGTATGAGTGAGACAAATATAATTTAATTAATTTATTTTTAATAAAAAAAATATACGGTTCTAAAAGAAGTAAAAATATAAAAATTACAAAATATTTTCCAGTAATATTTTTTAATTTGGGTTCCAGTAATAATTAATTTGGGTTTAAAAGAAGTAATATGAATCATATTTTTTAATATTTTGAATTCTATATTTTTTTCAATATTGTTATAAATATTTTTATTATTAATATGATGCAATTTGGGTTTTGTAAATATGATGAATCATATTGTTTATAAATATGATGTATAAATATATTAATAATATGATGTATAATAAAATTTTCTTTAATTTTATTAATATTAATAAAATCAATATTCTAAGAATTATTAATAATAGTATTATTTAATTAAATTTTCTTTGGTTCTAAATCATTTTAAGTTTTGTAATTATATTTTAATTAATATATATCTTATTATTAAAAGATTATTACTTTATTTTTTGATAATTCTTAGAATATTTATCAATAAAATTGTTTATATTGAATTTATATAATATATAAATATAATGATTAGTATAACTAAAATATTGTATTCAAAATTGAAAAAAATTTTAAATTTATTATATTTTCAAAGGTTATAACCTTTGAAAATATCAAAAAATAATAAAAATAAATTTTTTGTTATTTTATTTTTTTAAAAAATCTTATAAACCACTAAATGCTAGGGGTGTATTGGGACGGGACAGGATGGGGATTACAAATCTATAGTCCATTTCCATAGTTCATAGAATTTATTTTGAATATCCAGTACCGTCCCATAGGCTTAAAATATCGAGATGAAACGGAATGGAGATCCGGGATTTTGGGTAGGAGAAAATGGTTCTGGGATGGAATGGAGTATGAACATTTTTTTCAATTTATTTTTTTCAATTTATTTTTTTAAAACCGACCAAGTTAGTTCATATCGAAACCTTTTGTTGTACCATTTCTCATTCCTTAGTTATGTATCTTTCAAACTCAAATTGGGCCAATTTTGTATTGTCAAATAGGTTGAATACCACAAACAAGTTCCATTACCTTGTCAAAAGCTTTGATGTGCAGAAAAGGATAGAAATGTTAAATAGAACGGGACCGAGTTGTGTGCTTAATTTGGTTCTTTGTTTTGTCACAAGTTGGCTTTGTTCAGCGGAGTTAAAGTTAACCATATTAGCAATACTATATTTTTTAAATGATTACTTAAAATATTAAGGAATAGCTAAAGATGACCACAAACATTGGTAGCATCAATTACTACTTAAGTAATTGCTAAAATTAGGCAGCTTAATATAACAAAAAAATACAACTAATAACAACCATGATAATAATCATTTCAAAGGTCCGTCCAAGAATAGCAACGAAAATCCAAACCCAATTAATTATATTTTCTACAACTCCTCCATTTTCTTCCTCCATTGTAGAAGGACAACCAAAGATGAAAACATATTAATCATGTAGACATAAATTTCTATGAAGAAAGAGTAATAAAAAAACAAAATATTACCTTATAAAATTTAAATACACCCATTCCAAATTTAGTTGGACAACTAAAGTTGGAAGAATATTTGGATCTTGTGACCCCTCAGAAAATTGTAATTGAACCATATTTTTATTAAATTGAATTAATAAAATAAGTAAAATTGAAATTAAAATTTACAAGATTTGTATAATAATCTGATTCATTATCATCAAGGTCTTGAACTAATTCTTCAATTTCAATAGGTTTGTTTGAGCTTCTCAACCAATCTTTTAGACATATGAGAACTTCAGCTGTAATAGGTGTTAAAGAACTACTAAATTTATCTAAAGTTCTCCCCCCAGTGCTAAATATAGTTTCGTAGGCCACAGTAGATGCTTGGATAACAAATACATCCCTTTCTACATTTTCCAAAGAAGAATACCTAACCTCATTTACCTTCCACCAGTTTAGAAGATCAAAATCAATTCTATTTTTTTCAAGTTTGTCCTCCAAGTTCCTATCCAACTCTTCCTAAGCTGCAACTTCTTGTTCTTTCTCCAATTCAATAAAAAAATCATCAACATAAGTATCACTAACATCAAAGAAATAATCTTTTTTCTTAAACACAGTAGAAGAGAAATCATCTTCTTTTGATTCATCTTCATTTAAATCTTTATAATCATCCATCATCTCATTTAAAGCATTTATAAACTTTTTCACCAAATTTTTAGCCAATTCCTCTCCATATTGCTAAGTGTACTTAACCTTCAGATATTTGAGGGTTTATCTAGGATCCAACACTACTACAAAAAGCATAATATTTGTTGACTGAAGAGAACCTCAATATTTGTTGAATTTATGCCTCATTTTCATACCAATTTTAGACACCATTTTATCTCTACTATTTTTACAAAGCCAAATTTTTTTCAAAATATGAATAATCTCATTAAAATAAACACTAGAGGTAAAATATTATGAGCCAGAAAATTTACAAGTTACATCATAAAAAGTTTTCAAGAAACGAGCCAAAATTTTGGCCTTTATTCAGTCTCTCTTAGTTGGAACGTTTGAATCAAACTTCTTCAAAAACCATTAGTATTTGTCCTCCAACTATCAAATCTTTTTGATATTTTATTTCAGTTTGTAGCATCAACTAAGTTGAATTCCAACATGTAGGACAATCTAATTACAATGAAGATCCATATGTCAAGTTTGCTTCTTCAACACATAACTTAAACATATATAATCTTTTAGGACAGTCAAACATATATAAGACAAATTTTGAATGCTACTACAAGTGTCAGTAGTCAATGAAACTCTACAACAATGAGATGATATGCTATCAAATAATTTCTTCTTTTCCTTCACAAACAAAGAAAAATAATTCCTCAATTTAGAGTGCCTATATGGAATTTTAAATTGAGGCACACTAACTTCACAAAACTCATTAAACTCATCCCTCTCAACAAAACTCAAAGGTAATTCATCATTTATGATCATTTTCACCAAAGCCTCCTTAAATAGTTGTTGATCAAATTGCCAACAAGTTAATTTGTTATCTTTTGAACTAGTACCTTTAGTGAAACTCAATAAAGATTGTGACTTGTCTTCACCTTTGTGAGCTTCTATTAATTCTTTTTTGTGTGGAAATTTCCCACAAGTCTCTCTCAAGTATTTCCATAAACCCGAAGTACCTTGATCATTTTATGCCAAGTATTCTTTCCTACACCATATACAAGCTGCCCTACCAGTTTTATTTCCGTCTGAATCAACTAATATCTCATAAGTTTCCCAAACAGCAGACTTATACTTTTATGAGCTTGAGGTTCAGATGTTCCTTTACTTTCTTTTACAATTGGAATTGAAGAACCTGCCATAATAATAGGAGGGTTCGTGAAAAGATGATGATTGGATTTACTAGTACTATGATCATTTGAGATGTGATCATCTTCAATTTATTATATTTTTCGTTTAGCATTGGATTGTGCCATCTGCATTGCCATTAATTAATATGATATGTTAAGCATAAATACATATAAATATTTCAAACAAGCAAGGTCTACAAAACTTACTGTAACACATTCAGCCCACCCATTCGGCCCAACTACAACACCACAACCAATACTCAACAAAACTGACCGAGACACATAATAATAATAATAATAATTAATCACTCAATTCTTGTCAGAAAAACAAACCAAAAGGCTGGTGGCATCTGAGACACGGTGGAGGGAAACAGAAGTGCGACAGACAAGGGCTGGACATAACTGAACTAGGGTGGAATTGCGTGAGGCAGCCTAGAAGTCATCAGAAGAGCAATAGGTGCGTCGGAATTGGATGGGTAGTAGCGGAATTGGTGGCATCTTCATGTTATATATATATATATCTATCTATATATATATATATATATATATATATATATATATATTCCTAGTTCTAGTATCAGTTATTTAGGATGCGATGGTTCTCAGGGATAAATATTGCTTAAGATCCGGAACCGTTCCAAACAAAAAAATATGTGAGAGAACGAGAAGGGAAAAGTCAAAGTCAACAGATTTTCTCAGTCCCGATTCTTTCGGGACAAGACTTTGGAGCTGGTCGCGAATCTCAAAGTCCCATGAGCAGCCTTACTAAATGCATATAAAGTTAAATCAGTAAACTCCTAAACCCCGTAATGCCTAATTACATAAACTATTAAACTGCTAAATACTACTTAATAATTAAAAAAAATTATTTTTTATTGCTATTTATTATATTTTTAAATATTCATTTTAATTATTTATTAGAGTATTTATTTAGAAATATTTATTACAAAATAGATTAAGAGTGGGACATATATAATTTAAATAATATATTATTTATCTAATAAAAATATACGCTTATAAAAGAAGTATAAATTTAAAAATTAAAAATTATTATCAAGTAATATAAGTTACTTTAATTTTGAATCAATTTGGATTTTGTAAATAATTTTTAATTAATATCAATCTTAATATTAATAGGTTACAAATTTAATTTTTGATCATTATTATAATATCTATCAATAAATTTATTTATATTAAATTTATATGATATATAATTATTAATATTATTATAATAAAATATTGTATTAAAATTTCAAAAAATTGTAAATATTATTATATTTTCAAATGTTATAACCCATGAAAATTATAAAAAAGTATAAAATTTTTTTATTATTTTATTTTTTTAAATAAAACCTATAAACCACTAAATGACTAAAAACATAAATCGCTAAACTCCTAACGACAAAACCTCTAAATACTTAAATCATTAAACTGGTATACATTAATAATAAATCATAAATCTCATTTTAATTTTTATTCAGTATAATTTTAAAATTTTATTTTATTTATTTATCAATTTATTTTATAGAAATATTAATTACAAATTAAATTATTAGTTAGACAGATCTAATTTAAATTAAACCCGTATCCCTAAATAATAAAAAATAAATCTCATTTTTTTTTATTATAATTTTAAATATTCATTTTAATTATTTATTTGTTTATTTATATTGAAATATTAATTACAAAATAAATTGAGTTATACAAATATAATTTATATAAATTATTTTTCATCAAAAAATTATTGATAAACTTTATAAATGAAAAATAATTTCAAAACAAAAAATTATTATATAGTAATATATTTTACTTTTCTTCTAAATCATTTTAGGATTTGTAATTATAATTTAATTGATATCTATCTTATTAAATATAGATTATTAATTTATTTTTTGATCATTATAAAAATATTTATCAATAAAATTGTTTATATTGAATTTATATGATATATAAATATAATGATTATTATAACTAAATATTGCATTCACATTTAAAAAAAATTTAAAAATTATTATATTTTCAAAGGTTATAACCGAAGAAAATATCAAAAAATAATAAAAATAAATTTTTTATTATTTTATTTTTTTAATGAAACCTATAAACCATTAAATGCATATAGAGTTAAATAAGTAACTCTTAAACCTCATAATACCAAAATACATAAACCATTAAACCGCTATATACTGCTTAATAATAAATAAATCTAATTTTTATTTCTATTTATGATAATTTTAAATATTCATTTTAATTATTTATTAGTTTATTTTTTTTGAAATATTTATTACTAAATAAAGTATGAGTGCAACAAATATAATTTAATTAATTATATTTTAATTGATATCTATCTTATTACTAATAGATTATTAATTTATATTTTGATCATTATTAGAATATTTATCAATAAAATTGTTTATTTTGAATTTATATGATATATAAATATAATGATTATTATAACAATATATTGTAATCACATTTTAAAAAAATTTAAAAATTATTTTATTTTCTAAGGTTATAACCTTTGAAAATATCAATAAATAATAAAAATAAATCTTTTAATATTTTATTTTTTTAATAAAACCTATAAACCACTAAATGCATACATAGTTAAATCAGTAAACTGCTAAACCTCATAATACCTAAATACATAAACCATTAAACCTCTATATACTACTTAATAAATAATAAATCTAATTTTTATTTCTATTTATTATAATTTTAAATATTCATTTTAATTATTTATTAGTTTATTTTTATAGAAAAATTTATTACAAATTAAATTATGAGTGCGACATATATATTTTAATTAATTTATTTTTAATCAAAAAAATATGTGCTTATAAAAGAATTAAAAATTAAAAAATTAAAAAGTATTATCCAGTAATATATCTTACTTTAATTTTGAATCAATTTGGATTTTGTAAATATTTTATAATTAGTATCAATCTCTTTATTAATAGTTTATTAATTTAAATTTTGATCAATATTATATTATCTATCAATAAAATTGTTTATATTGAATTTATATGATATATAATTATTAAATATTATTATAACTAAAGATTGTATTCACATTTCAAAAATATTAAATATTATTAGATTTTTAAAGGTTATAACCTATGAAAATGATAAAAAATTATAAAATTTTTTTGTTATTTTTTTGTTTAAATAAAACCTATAAGCTACTAAATGCCTAAAAACATAAATCGCTAAACTCCTAAATGATAAAACCTTTAAATACTTAAACCATTAAACAGGTGTACATTAAAAAAAATTATAAATCTCAATTTAATTTTTTTTAAGTATAATTTTAAATTTTTATTTTAATTATTTATAAGTTTATTTTTATACAAATATTAATTACAAAATAAATTATTAGTGAGACAGATTTAATTTAAATAATTTATTTTTCATCAAAAAAATATATATGCTTATGAAATGAGGCAACATTTTTAAAATAAAAATTATTATTTAGTAATATATCTTATTTTGATTTTGAATCATTTTATATTCTACAATTATATTTTAATTTATATCATTCTTATTAATACTAGTTTATTAATTTATTTATTAATCATTATTATAATATCTATTAATAAAATTATTTATATTTAGTTTACATTATATATAATTATTAAGATTATTATAACTAAATATTATATTCGCATTTAAAAAAATTTAAAATTATTATATTTTCAAAGGCTACAACCTTCAAAAATTTAAAAAATTCAAAAAATTAAATATATTTTTTTAATTCTTAAGATAATAACTATAGATCACTAAAGGTCTAAACACTTAAATCACTAAACTCATAAACCCAAAAATACCTAAATACTAAACCATTAAACCGGTATATCCTGATTAATAAATAATAAATCACAATTTTATTTGTATTCATTATAATTTTAAATAATTATTTTAATTATTTAGTAGTTTATTTTTATAGAATTATAAATTACAAAATAAATTATGAGTTAGACAAATATAATTTAAATAATTTATTTTTAATAATAAAAATATAAACTTATAAAAAAAAAACATTAAAAAATTTTTCTATTTCGTAATATATTTTACTTTGATTTGAATAAATTTAGATTTTGCAAATAATTTTAAATAATAACTATTTTATTAATAATAGTTTATTAATTTATTTTTTGATCATAATTATAATATTTAGCAATGTAATTATTTATATTTAATTTAAATGAATTATAATTATGAAAATTATTATAAATAAATTTTATATTTACATTTGAAAAATATTTAAAAATTATTTTATTTTCAAAGGATATAATCTTAATAAATTAGAAAAAAAAAATAAAAATAAATTGTTTGATATATCATTGTTTAAATAAAACTTATAAACCACTAAATTCCTAAATACTTAAACATCTAAACTCCTAAATACAAAAGCCCCTAAATACTTAAACCTTTAAACTCGTAAACCTTAAATATAATTTAAATAATTTATTAAAATATTAATTACAAAATAAATTATGAGTGATACAAATATAGATTAAATAATTTATTTTTCATCAAAAAAAAATATAAGCTTATAAAAAGAAGCAAAAACTAAAAAACAAAAATTATTATTAAGTAATAAATTTTACTTGAATTTTGAATAATTTTAGGTTTTGCAATTATATTTTAATTTATATCCATCATAACAATAATACCATATTAATTTATATTTTTGTAATTGATATCATATCTATTAATAAAATTATTTATATTTAGTTTATATTATATATAATTATAATGATTATTATTACTAAATATTGTATTCACATTTTTAAAAAATTTTAAAATTATTATATTGTCTGAGGTTATATAACCTTTGAAAATGTGAAAATATCAAAAATAATTTTTTTGTTATTTCATTGTTTAAACAAAACATATAAACCACTAAAAACCTAAAAACATAAATCGCTAAAGTCCTAAACGACAAAACCTCTAAATACCTAAAATATTAATCTGGTATACATTAATAATAATTCATAAATCTCATTTTAATTTTTATTAAATATAATTTTAAATTTTTATTTTAATTATTTATCAGTTTATTTTTATTGAAATATTAATTACAAAATAAATTATTATTGAAACAGATATAATTTAAATTAAACTGGTAACCCTAAATAACAAAGAATAAATCTCATTATTTTTAATTATAATTTTAAATATTCATTTTAATTATTTATTTGTTTATTTTTATATAAATATTAATTAAAAAATAAATTATGAGTTAAACAAATATAATTTATATAAATTATTTTTCATTAAAAAAAATATAGATAAACTTATTAAAAGAAAATAAAATTAAAAACAAAAAATTATTATATAGTAATATAATTTGCTTTGCTTTTGAATCATTATAGGTTTTGTAATTATATTTTAATTGATATATATCTTATTAATAATTGATTATTAATTTATTTTTTGATCATTATTAGAATATTTATCAATAATATTGTTTATATTGAATTTATAGGATATATAAATATAATGATTATTATAACTAAATATTGAATTTATATTTGAAAAAAAATTTAAAAATTATTATATTTTCAAAGCTTATAACCTTTGAAAATATAAAAAAATAATAATAAAAATAAATATTTTGGTATTTTAATTTTTAAATAAATCCTATAAAGCACTAAATGCATACAAAATTAAATCAGTAAACTCCTAAAGCCCGTAATGCCTAAATACATAAACCATTAAACCACTATATACAACATAATAATTAAGAAATCTAATTTTTATTTAAATTTATTATAATTTTATATATTCATTTTAATTATTTATTTGTTTTTTTTTATAAATTTTTATTACAAAATAAATTATTAGTGCGACAAATATAATTTAAATAATTTAGTTTTAATAAAAAATATTATATACGCGGATAAAAGAAGTAAAAATTTAAAAATTAAAAATTATTATCAAATAATATTTGTTACTTTAATTTAGAATTAATTTGGGTTTTGTAAATATTTTTTTATTAATATCTATCTTATTAATATCCGTTTATTAATTTAATTTTTGATCATTATTATAATATCTATTAATAAAATTGTTTATTTTGAATTTTATATGATATATAATTATTAAAATTATTATAATTAAATATTGTATTCACATTTCAAAAAATTTTATATATTATTATATTTTCAAAAGTTATAACCTATGAAAATGACAAAAAATTATAAAATTATTTTTTGTTATTTTATTGTTTAAATAAAACCTATAAACCACTAAAGCCTAAAAAGATGAATCGCTAAACACCTATACGACAAAACCTCTAAATACTTAAATTATTAAACTGGTATACATTAATAATAATTCATAAATCTAATTTTAATTTTTATTCAGTATAATTTTAAATTTTTATTTTAATTATTTATCAGTTTATTTTTATTGAAATATTAATTATAAAATAAATTATTAATAAAACAGATATAATTTAAATTAAACTGGTATACCCTAAATAATAAATAATAAATCTCATTTTTTTTCATTATAATTTTAAATATTCATTTTAATTATTTATTTGTTTATTTTTATATAAATATTAATTAAAAAATAAAGTATGAGTTAGACAAATATAATTTATGTAAATTATTTTTAAACAAAAAAATATAGATAAGTTTTTTAAAATAAAAAAAAATTACAAAACAAAAAATTATTATATAGTAATATATTTTGGTTTTTTGAATCATTTTATGTTTTGTAAATATATTTTAATCGATATCTATCTTATTAATGATAGATTTTTAATTTATTTTTTGATCATATTAGAATATTACTCCATAAAATTGTTTATATTGAATTTATATGATATATAAATATAAAGATTATTATAACTAAATATTGAATTCGCTTTTGA
The DNA here is from genome assembly GCA_029783825.1 of Sapria himalayana. NCBI lineage: Eukaryota > Viridiplantae > Streptophyta > Magnoliopsida > Malpighiales > Rafflesiaceae > Sapria > Sapria himalayana. The sequence goes on along the minus strand of JAREIK010012317.1, from coordinate 127,804 downwards.
AAAAAATTTAAATATTATTATATTTTCAAAGGTTATAACCTTTGAAAATATCAAAAAATAATAAAAATAAATTTTTTGTAATTTTATTTTTTAAATAAAACATATAAACCACAAAATGCATGCACAATTAAATCAGTTTACTCCTAAACCCCGTAATACCTAAATACATAAACCATTAAACAACTATATAATACATAATAATGATTAAATCAAATTTATATTTCTATTTATTATAATTATAAATATTCATTTAATTATTTATTAGTTTATTTTTATAAAAATATTTATTACAAAATAAATTATGAGTAAGATAAATATAATTTAAAAAATTTATTATTAATCAAAAAATATATATATATGCTTATAAAATAAGTAAAATTTAAAAATTAAAAATTATTATTCAGTAATATATTTTACTTTAATTTTGAATCAATTTATGTTTTTTAAATATTGTTTAATTTATATCTATCTTATTATTAATAGTTTATTAATTTAATTTTTGATCATTATTATAATAACTATCAATAAAATTATTTATATTGAATTTATATGATGTATGAATATTAATAATATTATAACTAAATATTGTATTCACATTTCATAAACTTTAAAATCTAAAAACCATTAAACTGGTATACATTAATAATAAATCATAAATCTCATTTTAATTTTTATTCAGTATAATTTTAAATTTTTATTTTAATTATTTATTAGTTTATTTTTATCAAAATATTAATTACAAAATAAATTATTAGTGGCACAAATATAATTTAAATAATTTATATTTCATCAAAAAATATATAAGCTTATAAAAATATGCACAATTTTAAAAACAAAAATTTATTATTTAGTAAAATATTTTATTTTGATTTTTTATCATTTTAGATTTTGCATTTATATTTTAATTTATATCATTCTTTTTAATAATAGTTTATTAATATTTTATTTATCATTATTATAATATCTAATATTAAAATTTTTTATATTGAATTTACATTATATTTAATTATTAAGATTATTATAACTAAATATTATATTCACATTTTAAAAAAAAATATTATATTTTCAAAGGTTATAACCTTCAAAAATTAAAAAAAACAAAAAAGTAAATTTTTTGAATTTTTCATTCTTTAAATAAAAACTATAAATCACTAAAGGCATAAACACTTAAATCACTAAACCCAAAAGACCTAAATTCCTAAACCATTAAAACTGTATATCCTGAATAATAATTAATAAATCTCACTTTTATTTGTATTAATTATAATTATAAATATTTATTTTAATTAATTTTTAGTTTATTTTTATAGAATTATAAATTACAAAATATATTATGAGGAAGACAAATCTAATTTAAATAATATACTTTTAAGAACAAAAAATATAAACTTATGAAAAGAAGCAAAACATCAAAAACATTATTATTTAGTTATTTATTTTACTTTGATTTTGAATAAATTTAGGTTTTGCAAATATATTTTAAATAATATCCATCTTTTTTATAATAGTTTATTAATTTATTTTTTGATCATTAATATAATATCTATCAATATAATTGTTTATATTGAATTTATATGATATGTAATTATTAATATTATCAAAACTAAATATAGTATTCACATTTTAAAATATTTAAAAATTGTTATATTTTCAAACGTTATAAGCATCAAAAATGAGAAAAAATAACAAAAAATATTTTTTTTGTTATATCATTGTTTAAATAGAACTTATAAACCATTAAATACCTAAACACATAAATCTCTAAACTCCTAAACCCCGAAGCCCCTAAATAGTTAAATCTTTAAACTCGTAAACCTTAAATATAATTTAAATAATTTATTTAAATATTAATTACAAAATAAAATATGTGTGATACAAATATAATTTGAATAATTTATTTTTTATCAAAAAAATATATAATATTATAAAATGAGGCAAAAACTAAAAAACAAAAAATATTATTTAGTAATAAATTTACTTTGATTTTTAATCATTTCAGTTTTTGTAATTAAATTTTAATTTATATCTATCATATTAATAATAGTTTATTAATTTATTTTTTGATAATTGATATAATATCTATTAATAAAATTGTTTATATTTAGTTTATATTATATATTTTTATAATAATTATTATTACTAAATATTGTATTATCATTTTTAAAAAAATTTAAATTATTATATTTTCAAAAGTTATAATCTTTTAAAATTTGAAAAAATATCAAAAATAATTTATTTGTTATTTTATTGTTTAAATAAAGCCTATAAACCACTAAATGCCTAAATACTTAAATGAATAACTTCTAAATCTCGAAAACCCTAAATAGATAATTTTTTTAATCCGTTATATACTAAATAATAAATAATAAATCTTATTTTAATTTTTTTCATTATAATTTTAAATATTCATTTTAATTATTTATTTGTTTATTTTTATATAAATATTAATTACAAAATAAATTATGAGTTAGACAATTATAATTTATAATAATTATTTTTCATCATAAAAAATATAGATAAACTTATTAAAATAAAAAAAATTAAAAACAAAAAATTATTATATAATAATATAATTTGCTTTGCTTCTGAATCATTATTAGTTTTGTAATTATATTTTAATTGTTATCTATCTTATTAATAATAGATCATTAATTTATTTTTTGATCATTATTAGAATATTTATCAATAAAATTATTTATATTGAATTTATATGATATTTAAATATAATGATTATTATTAATAAATATTGAATTCACTTTTGAAAAAAATTTTAAAATTATTATATTTTCAAAGTTTATTACCTTTGAAAATGTGAAAAAAAAAATATTTTTTTTGATATTTTATTGTTTATATACAACCTATAAACCACTAAAAGCCTAAACACTTAATACAATAACTCTTAAAAATCTAAAACCCTAAATAATAAATAATAATCCTTTTAAATCTGTAACCTTAAATAATAAATAATAAATCTCAATATTATTGTTTTTATTATAATTTTAAAAATTCAATTTAATTATTTATTTGTTTATTTTTATATAAATATTAATTAAAAAATAAATAATGAGTGAGACAGATATAATTTAAATAAATTATTTTTTATGAAAAAAAAATAAGCTTATAAGAATAAACAAAATTTCAAAAATTTAAAATTTTTTTTAGTAATATAATTTACTTTGATTTTGAATTATTTTGGTTTCTACAAATATATTGAATTAATATCTATCTTATTAATAATAGTTTATTAATTTATTTTTTGATCATCAAAATAATATATATTAATAAAATCTTTTATACTGAATATACATCAAATATAATTATTAAGATTATCATAACTAAGTATTGTATTCATATTTTAGAACTATTAAAAAATTATTTTATTTTCAAAAGTTATAAACTTTGAAAATCACGAAAATTCATAAAAATAAATTTTTTGTTATTTCATTGATTAAATAAAACCTATAAACACCTAAATGTTCAAACATATAAATTAATAAACTCCTTAACACCATAACCAGAAAAAACATAAACCATTAAATAGATATACCCTAAATAATAAATCATATATCTCTTTTTTATTAGTATTCATTATGATTTTATATATTTATTTTAATTATTTATCAATTTTTTTTTATAGAAATATTAATTACAATTTAAATTATTAGTGAGACAAATATAATTTAAATAATTTATTTTTCATCAAAAAATTATATATGCTTATAAAATGAGCCAAAAATTTTAAAATAAAAAATTATTATTTAGTAATATATCTTATTTTGATTTCGAATCATTTTAGATTCTACAATATATTTTAATTTATATCATTCTTATTAATACTAGATTATTAATTTATTTATTGATCATTATTTTAATATCTATTAATAAAATTATTTATATTTAGTTTACATTATATATAATTATTAAGATTATTATAACTAAATATTATTTTCACATTTAAAAAAATTAAAAATTATTATATTTTCAAAGGTTACAACCTTTAAAAATTTAAAAAATTAAATTTTTTGTTTTTAATTCTTTAGATACTAACTATAAATCACTAATGGTCTAAACCCATAAATCACTAAACTCGTAAACCTAAAAACACCTAAATACTTTAACAATTAAACCTGTATATCCTAAATAATAAATAATAAATCTCAATTTTATTTGTATTCATTATAATGTTAAATAATTATTTTAATTATTTATTAGTTTATTATTATAAAATTATTAATTACAAAATAAATTATTCGTAAGATAAATTAATTTAAATAATTTATTTATAAAAAGAAAAATATAAAGTTATAAAAAAAGCAAAACATTAAAAAAATTATTATTATGTAATATATTTTACTTTGATTTTGAATAAATTTAGATTTTGTAAATATATTTTAAATAATAGCTATCTTATTAATAATAGTTTATTAAATTTTTTTGATCATTATTATAATATCTAGCAATGTAATAATTTATATTGAATTTAAATGCCTTATAATTATTAAGATTATTATAACTATTTATTATATTTACATTTGAAAAAAATTTAAAAATTATTATATTTTCAAAGGTTATAACCTTCAAAAATTAAAAAAATAATAAAAATAATTTTTTTATTATATCATTGTTTAAATAAAACTCATAAACCACTAAATGCCTAAACACTTAAACCTCTAAACTCCTAAATACAAAAGCCCGTAAATACTTAATCCTTTAAACTAGTAAACCTTAAATATAATTTAAATAATTTATTAAAATATTAATTACAAAATAAATTATAAGTGATACAAATATAATTTAAATAATTTATTTTTGATCAAAAAAAACTACAAGCTTATAAAAAGAAGCAAAAACTAAAAAAAATTATTATTTAGTAATAAATTTTACTTGGATTTTGAATATTTTGAGGTTTTGCAATTAAATTTTAATTTATATTTATCATATTAATAATAGCATATTAATTTATTTTTTGATAATTTATATCAAATCTATCAATAAAATTGTTTATATTTAGTTTATATTATATATAATTATAATGATTATTATTACTAAATATTGTATTCACATTTTTAAAGATTTTAAAATTATTATATATTCAAAGGTTATAACCTTTGAAGATGTGAAAAAATATCAAAAATAATTTTTTTGTTATTTCATTGTTTAAATAAAACGTATAAACCACTAAATGCCTAAAAACATAAATCTCTAAAGTCATAAACGAAAAAACCTTTAAATCTTAAAATATTAAACTGGTATATATTAATAATAATTCATAAATCTCATTTTAATTTTTTTTTAATTATTTATCAGTTTATTTTTATAGAAATATTAATTACAAAATAAATTATTTGTGAGATAGATCTAATTTAAATTAGACTGGTATACTCAAAATAATAAAGAATAAATCTCAATATTATTTTTTTAATTATAATTTTAAATATTCGTTTTAATTATTTATTTGTTTATTTTTATATAAATATTAATTAAAAAATAAATTATGAGTTAGACAAATATAATTTATATAAATTAATTATTATCAAAAAAATATGGATAAACTTTTTAAAAGAAAAAAAAATTCAAAATAAGAAATTATTATATAGTAATATATTTTGATTTCTTCTGAATCATTTTAGGTTTTTTTATTATATTTTAATTGATATTTATCTTATTAATAATAGATTATTAATTTATTTTTTGATCATTTTTAGAATAATTATCAATAATATTGCTTATATTGAATTTTTATGATATATAAATATAATGATTAATATATCTAAATATTGAATTCACATTTGAAAAAATTTAAAAATTATTATATTTTCAAATGTTATAACGTTTGAAAATATCAAAAAATAATAAAAATAAATATTTTGTTATTTTAATTTTTAAATAAACCCTATAAACAACTAAATTCTTACACTATAAAATTAGTAAATTTTTACTTTATTTCTGAATCATTTTATTTTTTGTAATTATATTTTAATTGATATCTAACATATTAATAATAAATTATTAATTTATTTTTTGATCATTATTAGAATATTTATCAATAAAAATATTTATATGATATATAGATTTAATAATTATTATATCTAAATATTCTATTCACTTTTGAAAAAAATTTTAAAATTATTATATTTTCAAATATTATAACCTTTGAACATGTGAAAAAACATAAAAAATATATATTTTTTAATATTTCATTGTTTAAATAAAACCTATAAATCACTAAATGCCTAAACACTTAAATCATTAAACTACAAAAACAAGATACCCCTATATAGATAATTGTTTAAACGGGTATACCCAAAATAATAATTAATAAATCTCTATTTTATTTGTTTTCATTATAATTTAAAAAATTAATTTTGATTGTTTAGTTTTTTATTTATATATATATATATATTAATAATAAAATAAATTATTAGTTAAAAATATAATTTATAAAAATTATTTTTCATTACAAAATATATAAGCTTATAAAAAGAATAAAAATTTAAAAACAAATAATTATATTAAGTAATATATTTTGCTTTGCTTTTGAATCATTTTAGGTTTTGATATTATATTTTAAGTAATATCAATCTTATTCATAATAGATTTTTTTTATATTTTTTGATAATTATTAGAATATCTATCAATAAAATTGTTTATATTGAATTTATATGATATATAATTATTATGATTATTATAAATAATATATTTAATCACTTTTGAAAAAAACTTAAAAATTATAATATTTTCAAAGGTTATAACCTTTCAAAATATCAAAAAATAATAATAATAATGTTTTTTTATTTTTTTTATTAAATAAAACCTATAAACCACTAAATACATACAAAGTTAAATTAGTAAACTCCTAAACCCCGTAATGCCTAAATACATAAACCATTAAACTGCTATATACTACTTAATAATTAATAAATCTAATTTTTATTTTTATTTATTATAATTTTAAATATTCATTTTAATTATTTATTAGTTTATTTTTATAGAAATATTTATTACAAAATAAAGTATGAGTGCGACAAATATAATTTAATTAATTTATTTTTAATAAAACAAAATATACGCTTATAAAAGAAGTAGAAATTGAAAAATTAAAAATTATTATCCAATAATATATTTTACTTTAATTTTGAATCAATTTGGGTTTTGTAAATATTTTATATTTAATATCTATCTTTTTATTAATTATTTATTAATTTAATTTTTGATCATTATTATATTATCTATCAATAAAATTGTTTATAATGAATTTATATGATATATAATTATTAATATTATTAAAACTAAATATTGTATTCACATTTCAAAAAATTGTAAATATTATTATATTTTCAAAGGTTATAACCTTTGAAAATGATAACAAATTATAGAAATTTTTTTTGTTATTTTATTTTTTTATATAAAACCTATAAACCACTAAAAGCCTAAAAATATAAATCGCTAAACTCCTAACGACAAAACCTCTAAATACTTAAACTATTAAACTGGTATACATTAATAATAAATCTTAAATCTCATTTTAATTTTTATTCAGTATAATTTTAAATTTTTATTTTAATTATTTATCAGTTTATTTTTATAGAAATATTAATTACAAAATAAATTATTAGTGAAACGGATCTAATTTAAATTAAACCGGTATACCTAAATAAAATATAATAAATAATAAATATCATTTTTTTTATTATAATTTAAAATATTCATTTTAATTATTTATTTGTTTATTTATATATAAATATTAATTACAAAATAAATTATGAGTTTGACAAATATAATTTATATAAATTATTTTTCATTAAAAAAATATAGATAAACTTATTAAAAGAAGAAAAAATTAAAAAACAAAAAATTATTATATAGTAATATATTTTTCTTTGCTTCTGAATCATTTTAAATTTTGTAATTATCTTTTAATTAATATTTATCTTATTATTAATGGATTATTACTTTATTTTTTGATAATTATTAGAATATTTATCAATAATATTGTTTATATTGAATTTATATAATATATAAATATAATGATTAGTATAACTAAAATATTGTATTCAAATTTGAAAAAAATTTAAAAATTATTTTATTTTGAAAGGTTATAACTTTTGAAAATATCAAAAAATAATAAAAATAAATTGTTTGTTATTTTATTTTTTAAATAAAACCTATAAACCACTCAATGCTAGGGGTGCTCATGGGACGGGACTAGATGGGGATTAAAATCACCAGTCCCTTCTCATAGTTCGGAGATTTTTTTTTGAAGATCCAGACCCGTCCCATAGGTTGAAAATATCGGTATGAGATGGGACAGAGATCGGGGATTTTGTGTAGGATAAAATGGTTCCGAGACGGAACAAAGTTCAAACTACTTAAGTAATTGCTAAAATTAGGTAGCTTAATATAAAAAAAATACAATTAATAACAACCATGATAATAATCATTTCAAAGGTCCATCCCCGAATAGCAACGAAAATCCAAACCAAATTAATTATCTCTTCTACAAATCCTCCCTTTTCTTCCTCCACTATAGAAGGAAAACCAAGGATGAAAACATGTTAATCATGTAGACATAAATTTCTAAGATGAAAGAGTAATAAAAAAAAATATTACCTTATAAAATTTAATACACCCATTCCAAATTTAGTTGGCCAACTATAGTTGGAAGAATATTTGGATCTTATGACCCCTCTGAAAATTATAATTGAACCATATTTTTATTAAATTGAATTAATAAAATAAGTAAAAGTTAAATTAAAATTTACAAGATTTGTATACTAACCTGATTCATTATCATCAAGGTGTTAAAGAACTTTAGCTGTAATAGGTTTGTTTGAGCTAATTCATTATCAAGATTTGTATACTAACCTAATTCTTCAATTTTGATAGGTTTGTTTGAGCTTCTCAACCAATCTTGTAGACATATGAGAACTTTAGCTGTAATAGGTGTTAAAGAACTCCTAAATTTACCTAAAGTTCTCACCCCAGTGCTATATGTAGATTCGTAGGCCGTAGTAGATGCTTGGATAGCAAATACATCCCTTGCTACATTTGCCAAAGGAGGATACCTAACCTCATTTACCTTCCACCAGTTTAGAAGATCAAAATCAATTCTATTTTTTTCAAGTTTGTCCTCCAAGTGCCTATCTAACTCTTCCAAAGCTGCAACTTCTTGTTCTTTCTCCAATTCAACAAAAAAAATCAACAACATAAGTATCACTACCATCAAAGAAATCATCATTTTTCTTCAACACAATAGAAGATAAATCATCTTCTTTTGATTCATCTTCATTTAAATCTTTATAATCATCCATCATATCATTTAAAGCATTTATAACCTTTTTCACCAAATTTTTAGCCAATTCCTCTCCATAATGCTAAGTGTATTTACCCTTGAGATATTTGAGCTTATATCTATGATCCAACACTACTTCTACAAAAAGCATAATATTTGTTGACTGAAGAGAACCCCAATATTTGTTGAATCTATGGCTCATTTTCATACAAATTTCAAAGACCATTGTATCTCTACTATTTTCACAAAATCAATTTTTTTTTTCAAAATTCGAATAATCTGAGGAAAATAAACACTAGAGGTAGAATATTATGAGCCAGAAAATTTACAAGTTACCTCATAAAAAGTTTTCAAGAAAAGAGCCAAAATTTTGACATTTATTCAGTCTCTCTCTATTGGAAGGTTTGAACCAAACCCCTTCAAAAACCTTTTGTATTTGTCCTCCACAACTTATCAAATTCTTTTTGATATTTTATATCATTTTGTAGCATCAAATATGTTGAATTCCATCTTATAGAACAATCTAATGGCAATGAAGATCCATATGTAAAGTTTGCTTCTACAACACATAACTTAAACATATCTAATCTTTTAGGACTGCTCCTCACATATTTCACCACACCTCTAATTTTTTGAATAGCACCCTCAACTCTTGCAATGCCATCTCAGACAATTAAGTTTAAGATATGAGCACAACATCTCATATGATAATGCTCGCCTCTGAAAGGTACAACAATTTTCTTCACAAGCATTTTTTTCAATTGTTCAACTGCAACATCATTATTTGATGTATTGTCAACAGTAATTTACATCAACTTTTTCAAACCCCATTCATTCATGCAAAACTCAATAGCATTTCTAATATTAACTTTATAATGACTTTTAATTACACAATAGTTCAAAAGCCTTTTATACATATTCCATTGAGAATCAATTAAATGAACAGTCAAACATATATAAGATAAATTTTGAATGCTAGTCTAAGTGTCGGTAGTCAATGAAATTCTACAACAATGAGATGAAATGCTATCAAAAAATTTTTTCTTTTCCTTCACAAAGAAAGAAAAACAATCCCTCAGTGTAGAGTGCCTAGATGGAATTTTAAATTGAGGCACACTAACTTCACAAAACTCCTTGAAATCATCCCTCTCAACAAAACAAAAATAGCTATTCATCTTTTGTGATCATTTTCACCAAAGCCTCCCTAACTAGTTGTTGATCAAATTGCCAACAAGTTAATTTGTTATCCTCTGAACTAGTACATTTAGTGAAACTCAACAAAGATTGTTACTTGTCTTTACCTTTGTGAGCTTCTATTAATTCTTTTTTGTGTGGAAATTTTCATTAAGTCTCTCTCAAGTATTTTCATAAACACGAAGTACATTGATCACTTTTTTCCAAATATTATTTCCTACACCATATACAAGCTGCCCTAGTAGTTTCAATTCCCTATGAATCAACTAATATCTCATAAGTTTCCCAAACAGCAGACTTATACTTTTTATGAGCTTGAGGTTCATATGTACATTGATTTTCTTTTACAATTGGAATTGAAGAACCTGCCGTATTAATAGGAGCGTTCATGAAAGGATGATGATTAGATTTACCAGTACTTTGATCATTTGAGATGTGATCATCTTCAATTTATTGTATTTTTAATTTACGTCTGGATTCTGCCATCTGCATTGTCATTAATTAATATGATATGTTAAGCATAAATACATATAAATATTTCAAACAAGCATGCTCTACAAAACTGCCTGTAACACATTCAACCCACTCATTCGGCCTAACCACAACGCCTCAACCAATACTCCACAAAACTGACTAAGACATTTAATATTAATAATTAATCACTCAATTCTCATCAGAAAAATAAAACAAAAGGCAGGTGGCATCTGAGACACGGTGGAGGCAAGCAAAAGTGCGACGGACAAGGGCTAGACCTAACTGAGCATAGTTGGAATGGTGTGAGGTGGCCTGGAACTCATTTGAACAGCAATAGGTGGGTCGAAATTGGATGGGCAGTAGTGGAAATGGTGGCATTTTCATGTTATATATATATATTCTCCTGGTTCTAGTATCGGGTTTTTAGGATGGGATGGTTCTCGAAATAGATATTGCTTAAGATCCGAAACAATCCAAAAATTAAAAATACGTGACAGAACGGGATATGAAAAGTCAAAGTCAACGGATTTTTCTCAGTCCCGATTCTTTCGGGACAAGAGTTTGGGTCGGGTCGTGAATCTTCAAGTCTCGTGAGTAGCCTTACTAAATGCACATAAAATTAAATCAGTAAACTCCTAAATCTCGTAATGCCTAAATACATAAACCATTAAACCGCTAAAAACTACTTAATAATTAATAAATCTAATTTTTATTGCTATTTTTTATATTTTTAAATATTCATTTTAATTATTTATTAGTGTATTTATTTAGAAATATATATTACATAATAAATAATGAGTGGGACAAATATAATTTAAATAATATATTATTTATCTAATAAAAATATACGCTTATAAAAGAAGTATAAATTTAAAAATTAAAAATTATTATCAAGTAATATAAGTTACTTTTTCTTGATTCAATTTGGGTTTTGTAAATATTTTTTAATTAATATCTATATTATATTAATAGTTTATAAATTTAATTTTTGATCATTATTATAATATCTATCAATAAAATTATTTATATTAAATTTATATGATATATTATTATTAATATTATTATTACAAAATATTGTATTAAAATTTCAAAAAATTTTAAATATTATTATATTTTCAAATGTTATAACTTATGAAAATGATAAAAAATTATAGATATTTTTTATTTTATTTTATTTTTTTAAATCAAACATATAAACCACTAAAAACTAAAAACATAAATCGCTAAACTCCTAACGACAAAACCTTTAAATACTTAAATTATTAAATTGGTATACATTAATAATAAATCATAAATCTCTTTTTAATTTTTATTCAGTATAATTTTAAATTTTTATTTTAATTATTTATTAGTTTATTTTATAGAAATATTAATTACAAAATAAATTATTAGTGAGACAGATATAATTTAAAGTAAACAAGTATCCCTAAATAATAAATAATAAATCTCATTTTTTTATTCATTATAATTTTAAATATTCATTTTCATTATTTATTTGTTTATTTATATATAAATATTAATTACAAAATAAATTGAGTTAGACTAATATAATTTATATAAATTATTTTTCATAAAAAAAATTATTGATAAAATTTTTAAAAGAAAAAAAAGATTCAAAACAAAAAATTATTATATAGTAATATATTTTGCGTTTCTTCTGAATCATTTTGGGTTTTTTAATAATATTTTAATTGATGTCTATCTTATTAATAATAGATTATTAATTTATTTATTGATCATTATTACAATATTTATCAATAAAATTATTTATATTGAATTTATATGATATATAAATATAATGATTATTAGAACTAAATATTGTATTCACATTTAAAAAAATTTAAAAATTATTATATTTTCAGAGGTTATAACCTCTGAAAATATCAAAAAAAATAAAAATAAAAGTTTTATTATTTTATTTTTTTAATAAAACCTATAAAGCAATAAATGCATACACAATTAAATCACTAAACTCCTAAACTTTATAATTCCTAAATACATAAACCTTTAAACCGCTATATACTACTTAATAATTAATAAATCTAATTTTTATATGTATTTATTATATTTTTAAATATTCATTTTAATTATTTATTAGTTTATTTTTATAGAAATATTTCTTACAAAATAAATTATTAGTGCGACATATATTTTAATTAATTTATTTTTAATTAAAAAAATATATGCTTATAAAAGAAGTAAAAATTTTAAAATTAAAAATTATTATCCAGTAATATATTTTACTTTAATTTTGAATCAATTTGGGTTTTGTAAATTTTTTTAATTAATATCAATCTTTTTATTAATATTTTATTAATTAAAATTTGATCATTATTATATTATCTATCAATAAAATTGTTTATATTTAATTTATATGATATATAATTATTAATATAATTATAACTGAATATTGTTTTCACATTTCAAAAAATTTTAAATATTATTATATTTTCAAAGGTTATAATCTATGAAAATGAAAAAAAGTACAATTTTTTTTTGTTATTTTATTGTTTAAATAAAACATATAAACCACTAAATGCCTAAAAACATAAATTGCTAAACTCCTAAACGACAAAACCTTTAAAAACTTAAATTATTAAATAGGTGTACATTAATAAAAAATCATAAATCTCAATTTAATTTTTATTTAGTATAATTTTAAATTTTTATTTTAATTATTTATCAATTTATTTTTATAGAAATATTAATAACATAATAAATTATTAGTAAGACAGATCTAAATTAAATAATTTATTTTTCATCAAAAAAAATATATATCCTTATATAAAAAGGCAAAATTTTAAAATTAAAAATTTATTATTTAGTAATATATTTTATTTTTATTTTGAATCATTTTAGATTTTGTAATTATATTTTAATTTATATCATTATTATTAATAATTGTTTATTAATTTTTTATTGATCATTATTATAATATCTATTAATAGAATTATTTATATTGAGTTTACATTATATATAATTATTAAGATTATTATTACTGAATATTATATTCACATTTAAAAAAATTAAAAATTATTATAATTTCAAAGGTTATAAACTTCAAAAATTAAAACAAATCAAAAAATTAATTTTTTTATTTTTTTATTCTTTAAATAAAAACTATTAATCACTAAAGGCCTAAACACTTAAATAACTAAACCCAAAAACACCTAAATACTTAAACCATTAAACTAGTATATTCTGAATAATAAATAATAAATCTCTATTTTATTTATATTCATTATAATTTTAAATATTCATTTTAATTATTTATTTCTTTATTTTTATAGAAATATAAATTAAAAATAAATTATGAGGAAGACAAATATAATTTAAATAATTTACTTTTAATAACAAAAAATATAAACTTATAAAAAGAAGCAAAACATCAAAGAAAGTGTTATTTTATAATATATTTTACTTTGATTTTGAATAAATTTACGTTTTGCAAATTTATTTAAAATAATATCTAACTTATTAATAATAGTTTATTAATTTATTTTTTGATCATTAATATAATATATTTCAATATAATTGTTTATATTGAATTTACATGATATATTATTATTAAGATTATCATAACTAAATATAGTATTAACATATAAAAAAAATTTAAAAATTCTTATATTTTCAAAGTTTATAACCTTCAAAAATGAGAAAAAATAACAAAAATAAATTTTTTCTTATATCATTATTTAAATAAAACTTATAAACCATTAAATGCCTAAATACATAAATATCTAAACTCCTAAACCCCGAAGACCCTAAATACTCAAACCTTTCAACTCGTAAACCTTAAATATAATTTAAATAATTTATAGAAATATTAATTACAGAATAAATTATAAGTGATACAAATATAATTTAAATAATATATTTTTCATCAAAAAACATATAATGTGATAAAATGATGCAAAAACTAAAAAAAAATTATTATTTAGTAATAAATTTTACTTTGATTTTGAAACTTTTTCGGTTTTTTAATTATATTTTAATTTATATCTATTATATTAATAATAGTTTATTAATTTTTTTTTGATAATTGATATAATATCTATCAATAAAATTGTTTATATTTAGTTTATATTATATATAGTTATAATATTTATTATTACTAAATATTATATTCACATTTTTAAAAAATTTTAAAATTATAATATTTTCAAATGTTATAACATTTGAAAATTTGAAAAAATATCAAAAATAAATTTTTTGTTATTTATTTGTTTGAATAAAACCTATAAACCATTAAATACATAAATACTTAATTCAATAACTTCTAAATCTCGAAAACCCTAAATAGATAAAATTTTTTAAAATTTATATCCTAAATAATAAATAATAAATCTCATTTTTATTTTGTTCATTATAATTTTAAATATTCATTTTAATTATTTACTTGTTTATTTTTATATAAATATTAATTACAAAATAAATTATAAGTTATACAAATATAATTTATATAAATTATTTTTCAACAAAAAAATAAAGATAAACTTAATAAAAGTAAGAAAAAAATTAAAAACAAAAAATTATTATATAGTAATATATTTTACTTTGTTTCTGAATCATTTTAAGTTTTGTAATTATATTTTAAATGATATCTAACTTATTAATAATAGATTATTAATTTATTTTTGATCAGTATTAGAATATTTATCAATAAAAATATTTATATTTAATTTATATGATAAATAAATTTAATAATTATTATAACTAAATATTGTATTCACTTTTGAAAAAAATTTAAAAATTATTATATTTTCAAAGGTTATAATCTTAAAAAATGAGAAAGAATACAAAAAATAAATTTCTTGTTATTTCTTTTTTAAATAAAACCTATAGACCACTAAATGATTACTTACTTAAATCAGTAGCTCATAATACCCGAAACTCCTAAATACATAAACCTTATAACAGCTGTATACTACTTAATAAATAATAAATCTGATTTTTATTTCTATTTATTATAATTTTAAATATTCATTTTAATTATGTATATTTTAATTTTTTAAAAAAATTAATTACAAAATAAATTTCGCGTGAGACAGATATTATTTAAATAATTTATTTTAATCATAAAAAAATATAAGCTTATAAAAAGATGGCAAAGTTTAAAAATTAAATATTATTATTTAGTAATATATATTTTTCTGATTTTGAATCATTTTGTGTTATGTAAATATTTTTTAATTAATATTTATATTATTAATAATAGTTTATTAATTTAATTTTTCAATTTTATTATACTATCTATCATTAAAATTGTTTATATTGAATTTATATTATATATAATTAATAAGATTAATATAATTATACATGGTATTCACATTTCAAAAGATTTTAAAAATTATTTTATTTTCAAAGGTTATAAACCTTTGAAAATCTAAAAAAAATCAAAAAAAAAATTTTATTTTTTTTATATAAATAAAATCTATATACAACTAAATGCCTAAAAAACAATAAATTGCTAAACTCCTAAACGAAAAAACCCCTAAATAATCGATACATTAAATCGGTGTACCATATATAATTGTTTGGCAATTGTGCTTCAATGGTAGTGAGATTGAGATACAGAAACACAGAAACAACATAAAACAAGCAATATATATATCACAATTCAGCAACCATCCATGATAGAATCAAAAAACAAGAAATAAATACTAAAAATAATGTGGTTTGCTAGTCACTCAGTATGACTAGCTAAATCCACTAGAAAATGGTTATGCATTACAGATTAAAGCAACAAAAATGTCTTATACTTTGTAGCACACAGAATAGTCACGATAAATTGCACAGAGAAAAGAGAGAGAGAGACAATGAATAGATCCATGGGTACAATAACAACCACTCGAAAATAAAAATACAAAACATTTTATATTAAAATTTATCTCGGTTCATTTAACCAGAGTGAGTTGGATCATTAAACGGGTCAGGCTCTGCTCCAATTTCGGCCAGCTGTCCGCTCAGAAAGACCTCCGTTATTGTGCTACTACTACATCCCCGGCCTCATAATATTTCCTTTCCTACCTTTAAATGAAAATATTAAAAAAGAAAAAATATTTAGTTATACAAATAGATTATCAAAAAATAAATTACATATACAACAATAATAAATCTTAAATCTCATTTTAATTTGTATTCATTATAATTTTAACTATTCATTTTAAATATTTATTAGTTTATTTTTCATATAAATATTAATTACAAAATAAATAATTAGTCAGACAAATATAATATTAATAATTTACTTTTAATAAAAAAATATAATCTTATAAGAAGAAGTAAAAATTTAAAACAAAAAATTATTATTTAGTAATAAATTTTACATTGATTTTGAATCATTTTAGGTTTTGTAATTATATTTTAATTTATATCTATCATATTAATAATAGTTTATTAATTTATTTTTTGATAATTGACATCATATTTATCAATAAAATTGTTTATATTTAGTTTATATTATATATAATTATAATGATTCTTATTACTAAATATTGTATTCACATTTTTAAAAAAATTTAAAATTATAATATTTTCAAAGGTTATAAGCTTTGAAAATGTCAAAAAATATCAAAAATAATTTTTTTGTTATTTCATTGTTTAAATAAATCCTATAAACTACTGAATGACTAAACACTTAAGTCAATAACTCTTAAATCTTGAAAACCCTAAATAGATAATTCTTTTAAACTAGTATACCCTAAATAATAAATAAGAAAAAATAAATAAGAAATAATAAATATCAATATTATTTTTTTTCATTAAAATTTAAAATATTCATTTTAATTATTTATTCGTTTATTTTTATTAAATATTAATTACAATATAAATTAAGAGTTAGACAAATATAATTTATATAAATTATTTTTCATCAAATAATATAGATAAACTTATAAAAAGAAGAAATAATTTCAAAACAAAAATTTATTATATAGTAATATATTTTGCTCTCCTTCTCAATCATTTTAGGTTTTTTAATTATATTTTAATTGATATCTATCATATTAATAATAGATTATTAATTTATTTTTTGATCATTAATAGAATATATATCAATAAAATTATTTATATTGAATTTATATGAAATATAAATATAATGATTATTATAACTAAATATTGAATTCACTTGTGAAAAAAATTTAAAAATTATTATATTTTCAGAGGTTATAACATCTAAAAATATCAAAAAAATAAAAAAAATAAAATTTTTGTTTATTTATTTTTAAATAAAACCTATAACCACTAAATGCATACACAGTTAATAATTAATAAATCTAATTTTTATTTCTATTTATTATAATTTTAAATATTTATTTTAATTATTTATTAGTTTATTTTTATAGAAATAATTATTACAAAATAAATTATGAGTGCGAGAAATATAATTTAAATAATTTTTTTTAATCAATAAAAGTATTTACACTTATAAAATAAGTAAAAATTTTAAAATTAAAAATTATTATTGAGTAATATTTTTTATATTAAATTTGAATCAATTTGGGTTTTGTAAATATTTTTTAATTAATATCTATCTTATTATTAATAGTTTATTAATTTAATTTTTGATCATTATTATAATATTTAGCAATAAAATTGTTTATATTGAATTTATATGATATATAATTATTAATATTATTATAACTAAATATTATATTCATATTTCAAAATCGTTAAATATTATTTATTTTCAAAGGTTATGACCTATGAAAATTAGAAAAAATTACAAAATTTTTTTTTGTTATTTTATTGTTTAAATAAAACCTATTAACTACTAAATACCTAAAAACGTAAATCGCTAAACTCCTAAATGACGAAACCTCTAAATACTTAAACAATTAAACTTGTATATATTAATAATAAATCATAAATCTCATTTTAATTTTTATTCAGTTTAATTTTAAATTTTTATTTTAAATATTTATCAGTTTTTTTAATAGAAATATTAATTACAAAATAAATTATTAGTTAGATAGATCTAATTTAAATTAAACCAGTATACTCTAAATAATAAAACTCATTTTTTATTATAATTTTAAATATTCATTTTAATTATTTATTTGTATATTTTTATATAAATATTAATTACAAAATAAATTATGAGTTAAACAAATATAATTAATATAAATTATTTTTAATGAAAAAAAAATATAGATAAATTTTTAAAAACAAATTTCAAAACAAAAAATTATTATAGAGTAATATATTTTACTTTGCTTATGAATGATTTTAGGTTTTTTAATTATATTTTAATTGATATATATCTTATTAATTATAGACTATTAATTTATTTTTAGATCATTATTAGAATATTTTTTAATAAAAATGTTTATATTTAATTTATATGATATATAAATATAATTATTATTATCTAAATATACTATTCACTTTTGAAAAAAATTTTAAAATTATTATATTTTCAAAGATTATAACATTTGAAAATGTCAAAAAAAAAATAAATTTTTTTGTTATTTCATTGTTTAAATAAAAGTTATACACCACTAAATGTCTAAGCTCTTAAATCACTAAACAAAAAATCTCGATACCCCAATATAGATAATCCTTTCAACCGGTATACCCTAAATAATAATATAACAATCTCATTTTTATTTGTTTTCATTATAATTTAAAAAATTAATTTTGATAGTTTAGTTATATATATATATATATTAATAATAAAATAAATTATGAGTTAAAAATATAATTTATTAAAAATATTTTTCATCAAAAAATAGATAAGCTTATAAAAATCATAAAAATTTAAAAACAAATAATTATTATTTAGTGATATATTTTGTTTTGCTTTTGAATCATTTTAGGTTTTCTTATTATATTTTAAGTAATATCAATCTTATTCATAATAGATTTTTAATTTATTTTTTGATAATTATTAGAATATCTATCAATAAAATTGTTTATATTGAATTTATATGATATATAATTATTATGATTATTATAAATATATATTGTATTCACTTTTGAAAAGAAATTTTAAAATTTTTATATCTTCAAAGTTTATAACGTTAAAAAATTAGAAAAAATAATAAATATAAATTTTAAGTTATTTCATTTTTAAAATAAAACCTATAGATCACTAAATACTTACATAAATCAGCAAGCTGATAGACCCCGAAACCCTAAATACATAAACCTTTTAACAACTATATACTACTTAATAAATAATAAATCTCATTTTTATTTCTAATTATTATAATTTTAAATATTCATTTTAATTATTTATATTTTAATTTTTAAAAAAAATAAATTACAAAATAAATTTCTAGTGAGACAGATATTATTAAAATAATTTATTTTAATTATAAAAAAATATAAGCTTATAAAAAGATGGAAATATTTGAAAATTAAATATTATTATTTAGTAATATATTTTGATTTGATTTTGAATCAATTTTTGTTATGTAAATATATTTTAATTAATATTTATATTATTATTAATAGTATTTTAATTTAATTTTTCATTAATATTATACTATCTATCATTAAAATTGTTTATTTTGAATATATATGATATATAATTAGTAAGATTAATATAATTATACATGGTATTCACATTTCAATAAATTTTAAATATTATTTTATTTTCAAAGGTTGCCTTTGAAAATCAGATAAAATCAAAAAAAAAATTTATTATTTTTATTATATAAATAAAAACTATAAACCACTAAATGCCTAAAAACATAAATTGATAAACTCCTAAATGACTATAACCCTAAATAATCAAACCATTAAACCAGTATACCACATATAATAAATCATAAATCTCATTTTAATTTGTATTCATTATCATTTTTATTTTTCATTTTAATTATTTATTAGTTTATATTTTATTGAAATATTAATTACAAAATAACTAAGAGTCAGACGAATATAATTTTAATAATTTATTTTTAATCAAAAAAAATATAAGTTTATAAAAAGAAGTAAAAATTTAAAAACAAAGAAGTATTATTTAGTAATATATTTTACTTTGATTTTGAATCATTATATATAAGTTTTGCAATTATATTTTAATTGCTATCAATCTTATTAATAAGAGTTTATTAATTTATTATTTGATTATTTTTATAATATATAACAATAAAATTACTTATATTCAATTTAAATGTCTTATAATTATTAAGATTATTATAACTAAATATTATATTTACATTTGAAAAAAATTTAAAAATTATTATATTTTCAAAGGTTTATTATTTTATTATTTAAATAAAACTTATAAACTACTAAATGCCTCATCATTTAAATATCTAGACTCCTTAACCCCAAAACCCCCTAAATACTCAAACCATTAAACCTATATAACTGAAATTATAAATAATAAATTTCATTTTTATTTGTATTCATTATAATTTTAAATATTCATTTTAATTATTTTTTAGTTTATTTTTATAGAAATATTATTTACAAAATAAATAATGAGTGAGACATATAATTTAAATATATTTTTTTTATAAAAAAAATAAGCTTATAAAAATAAACAAAATTCAAAAATTTAAAATTTTATTTAGTAATATAATTTACTTTGATTTTGATTTATTTTAGGTTCTGCAAATATTTTTTAATTAATATCTATTTTAATAATAATAGTTTATTAATTTATTTGTATTTCATTATAATAATATATATTAATAAAATTTTTTATATTAAATTTAAATTAAATATAATTATTAAGATTATTATAACTAAGTATTGTATTAATATTTTAAAAAGCTTAAAAAATTATTATAGTTTCAAAGGTTATAACCTTGAAAAATAATGAAAATTCATAAAAATAAATTTTTTGTTATTTCATTGATTAAATAAAACCTATAAACACCTAAATTTGCTAACATATAAATCAATAAACTCCTTAACCCCAAAACCACAAAAAAACATAAACCATTAAATAGGTATACTCGTAAATAATAAATCATATTACTATTTTTAATTAGTATTCATTATAATTTTAAATATTCATTTTAATTATTTATCATTTTATTTTTATAGAAATATTAATTACAAAATAAATTATTAGTGAGACAGATATAATTTAAATAATTTATTTTTCATCAAAAAAATATATATGCTTATAAAATGAGGCAAAATTTTTAAAATAAAAAATTATTACTTATTTTGATTTTGAATCATTTTAGATCCTACAATTATATTTTAATTTATATCATTCTTATTAGTATTAGATTATTAATTTATTTATTGATCATTAATATAATATCTATTAATAAAATTATTTATATTTAGTTTACATTATATATAATTATTAAGATTATTATAACTAAATATTATATTCACATTTATAAAAATTTAAAATTATTATATTTTCAAAGGTTACAACCTTCAAAAATAAAAAAATTCAAAAAATTAAATATTTTGTTTTTGAATTCTTTAGATAATAAGTATAAATCACTAAAGGTCTAAACACTTAAATCACTAAACTCCTAAACCCAAAAACATGTAAATACTTGAACCATTAAACCAATATATCCTGAATAATAAATAATAAATCTCAATTTTATTTGTATACATTATAATTTTAAATAATAATTTTATTTATTTATTAGTTTATTATTATAGAATTATAAATTACAAAATAAATTATGAGTAAGACAAATATAATTTAAAAAAATTATTTTTAATAACAAAAATATAATGTTATAAAAAAAACAAAACATTAAAAAAAATTATTATTTAATAATATATTTTACTTAGATTTGAATAAATTTAGATTTTGAAATACTTTTTAAATAATAACTATTTTATTAATAATAGTTTATTAATTTATTTTTTGATCATAATTATAATATCTAGAAATATAATTATTTATATTGAATTGAAATGAATTATAATTATGAAGATTATTATAAATAAATATTATATTTACATTTGAAAAAAATTTAAAAATTATTATATTTTCAAAGGATATAATATTCAAAAATTGGAAAAAATAATATAAATAAATTTTTTGCTATATCATTGTTTAAATAAAACTTATAAACCAATAAAAGCCTAAACACTTAAACATCTAAACTCCTAAACACGAAAGCTAATAAATACTTAAACCTTTAAACTCATAAACCTTAAATATAATTTAAATAATTTATTAAACTTTTAACTAAAAATAAAATATGAGTGATACAAATATAATTTAAATAATTTATTCTTCATCAAAAAAATATATAAGCTTATAAAAAGAAGCAAAAACTAAAAAAATTATTAATTAGTAATAAATTTACGTGGATTTTGAATAATTTTAGGTTTTGCAATTATATTTTAATTTAATTCCATCATAATAATAATAACATATTAATTTATTTTTTGATAATTGATATCATATCTATCAATAAAATTGTTTATATTTAGTTTATATTATATATAATTATATTTATTATTATAACTAAATATTATATTTACATTTGAAAAAAATTTAAAAAATTTTATTATATTTTCAAAGGTTATAACCTTCAAAAATTTAAAAAATAATATAAATAAATTTTTTGTTATATCATTGTTTAAATAAAAATTATAAACCACTAAATGCCTAAACACTTAAACCTTTAAACTCCTAAACACAAAAGCCCATAAAAACTCAAACCTTTAAACTCGTAAACCTTAAATATAATTTAAATAATTTATTAAAATATTAACTACAAAATAAATTATTAGTGATACAAATATAATTTAAATAATTTATTTTTCATCAAAAAATAAATATACGCTTATAAAAAGAAGCAAAAATTTAAAAAAAAATTTATTTATTAATAAATTTTATTTGGATTTGGGATATTTTTTTAATTATATTTTAATTTATATCTATCATATTAATAATAGCATATTAATTTATTTTTTGATAATTAATATCATATCTATGAATAAAATTGTTTATATTTAGTTTATATTATATATAATTATAATGATTATTATTACTAAATATTGTATTGAAATTTTTAAAAAAATTTAAAATTATTATATTTTCAAAGTTTATAACTTTTGAAAATGTGAAAAAATATAAAAAATATTTTTTTTGCTATTTCATTATTTAAATAAACTCTATATCGCACTAAATGCCTAGAAACATAAATTGCTAATCTCCTAAATGACAAAACCTTTTAATACTTAAACCATTAAACTGCTAAACATTAATAATAATTCATAAATCTCATTTTAAATTTTATTTAGTATAATTTTAAATTTTTATTTTAATTATTTATCAGTTTATTTTTATAGAAATATTAATTTAAAAATAAATTCTTAGTGAGACATATCTAATTTAAATTAAAATAGTATCCCTAAATAATAAATAATGAAGCTGATTTTTTTTCATTATAATTTTAAATATTCATTTTAATTATTTATTTGTTTATTTATATATTAATATTAATTATAAAATAAATTGAGCCAGACAAAAATAATTTATATAAATTATTTTTCATCAAAAAATTAAAGATAACCTTTTTAAAAGAAAAAAAATTTTCAAAACAAAAAATTATTATATAGTAATATATTTTTCTTTTTCTTCTGAATCATTTTAGGTTTTGTACTTATATTTTAATTGATATCTATCTTATTAATAATAGATTATTAATTTATTTTTTGATCATTATTGGAATATTTATCACTCAAATTGTTTATATTGAATTTACATGATATATAATTATAAAGATTATTATAACTAAATATTATATTTACATTTGAAAATAATTTAAAATTTATTATATTTTTAAAGGATACATCTTTGAAAATGAGATAAAATCACAAAAATAAATTTTTTGTTATTTTATTGTTTATATAAAACTTATAAACTACTAAACGCCTAAATGCTTAAATGATTAAACTCCTAAACCCCAAAACTCCAAAACCCTTAAATACTTAAATATTTAAAACATCTTTAAAGGTTTAAGTATTTATAAATAATATATAAATATCTATCAATAAATAATAATTTATTAATTTATTTTTTGATCATTATTATATTTATATTTATATTTAGTTTATTATTATCTATCAATAAAATTGTTTATTTTTAATTTACATGAAATATAATTATTAAGTTTATTATAACTAAACATTGTATTCACATTTGAAAAAATTTAAAAATTATTATATGTATAAACGTTATAACCTTCAAAATTGATAAAAAATTTGACAAATAATTTTTTTGTTATTTCATTATTGAAATAAAATATATAAACTACTAAATGCCTAAAACTTTAAATCTTTAGACTCCTAAACCCCAAAACCCTCTAAATACTTAAACCATTAAACCTATATAACCTAAATAATAAATAATAAACTCATTTTTATTTGTATTCATTATAATATTTAATATTCATTTTAATTATTTTTTATTTTATTTTTATAGAAATATTAATTACAAAATAAATAATGAGTGAGACATATATAATTTAAATAAATTATTTTTTATTAAAAAAATATAACTTATAAAAATAAACAAAATTTCAAAAATTTAAAAGTTTATTTAGTAATATAATTTACTTTGATTTTGAATTATTTTGGATTCTACAAATATATTTTAATTAATATCTATCTTATTAATAATAATTTATTAATTTATTTTTTGATCATCTAAATAATATATATTAATAAAATTTTTTATATTGAATTTACATCAAATATAATTATTAAGATTATTATAACTAAGTATTGTATTCATATTTTAGAACTATTAAAAAATTATTATATTTTCAAAGGTTATAACCTTTGAAAATCATGAAAATTCATAAAAATAAATTTTTTGTTATTTCAATGATTAAATAAAACCTATAAATCAATAAATAAAACCTAAATGTGCAAACATATAAATAAATAAACTCATTAACCCCAAAACCACAATAAACTTAAACTATTAAATAAGTATACCCTAAATAATAAATCATAAATCTCATTTTTATTCGTATTCATTTAAATTTTATATATACATTTTAATTATTTATTAGTTTATTTTTATAGAAATATAAATTAAAGATTAAATTAATAGAAAGACAAATATAATTTAAATAATTTATTTTTCATCAAAAAATATATAACCTAATAAATGGATACAAAAATTTAAAATTAATATTTAGTAAAATATTTCAATTTGATTTTGAATCATTTTAGGTTTTGTAAATATATTTTAAACAATATTTATCTTATTAATAATTGTTTATTAATCTTTTGTATGATCATTATTATAATATTTATCAATATAATTATTTATATTGAATTTACATGATATATAATTATTAAGATTATCATAACTAAATATAGAATTCACATTTAAAAAAAGATTAAAAATGTTATAGTTTCAAAGGTTATATTAAATTTTTGTTATTTTATTTTTTTAAAAAAAACTATCAACCACTAAATGCTAGGGGTGCTCATGGGACGGGATGTGATTGGGATTACAAATCTCCAGTCCATTCCCATAGTTCGGAGATTTTTTTTGAAGATCCAAAGCCGTCCCATAGGTTGAAAATATCTGGATGGGAGGGGACGGAAATCGGGAAATTTGGGTCGGAGAAAACGGTTGCGGGAGAGAACGGAGTTCGAACATTTTTTTCAATTTATTTTTTTCAAACTGTGGAAGTTAGTTCATGTCGAAACCTTTTGTTGTACCATTTATCATTCCTTAGTTATGTATCTTTCAAACTCAAATTGGGCCAATTTTGTTTTGTCAAATAGGCTGAATACCACAAATGAGTTCCATTATCTTGTCAAAAGCTTTGATGTGCAGAAAAGGATAGAAATGTTAAATAGAATGGGACCGAGTTATGTCCTTAATTTGGTTCTTTGTTTTTTCACAAGTTGGCTTTGTTCAACTGAGTGAAAGTTAACCATAATAGCAATACTACATTTTTTAAACAATTACTTAAAATATTAAGGTATAGCTAAAGATTACCACTAACTTTGGCAGCATCAATTACTACTAAGTAATTGCTAAAATTAGGCAGCTTAATATAACAAAAAAAATACAACTAATAACAACCATGATAATAATCATTTCAAAGGTCCATCCCGGAACAGCAACGAAAATCCAAACCAAATTAATTATCTCTTCTACAAATCCTTTCTTTTCTTCCTCCACTGTAGAAGGACAACCAAAGATGAAAACGTGTTAATCATGTAGACATAAATTTCTAAGATCAAAGAGTAATAAAAAAACAAAATATTACCTTATAAATTTTAATACACCCATTCCAAATTTAGTTGGCCAACTATAGTTGGAAGAATATTTGGATCTTTAGACCCCTATAAAAATTGTAATTGAACCATATTTTTATTAAATTGAATGAATAAAATAAGTAAAAGCGAAATTAAAATTTACAAGATTTGTATACTAACCTGATTCATTATCATCAAGGTCTTGAACAAATTCTTCAATTTCAATAGGTTTGTTTGAGCTTCTCAACCAATCTCGTAGACATATGAGAACTTCAGCTGTAATAGGTGTTAAAGAACACCTAAATTTTTCTTAAGTTCTCCTCCCATTGCAAAATGTAGATTTGAAGGCCTCAGTAGATGCTTGGATAACAAATACATCCCTTCCTATATTTGCCAAAGAATGACACCTAACCTTATTTACCTTTTACCAGTTTAGAAGATCAAAATCAATTCTATTTTTTTCAAGTTTGTCCTCCGAGTACCTATCCAACTCTTCCAAAGCTGCAACTTCTTGTTCTTTCTCCAATTCAACAAAAAAAATCATCAACATCAGTATCACTACCATCAAAGAAATCATCATTTTTCTTCAGCACAGTAGAAGAGAAACCAACTTCTTTTGATTCATCTTCATTTAAATCTTTATAATCATCCATCATCTCATTTAAACCATTTATAACATTTTAACCAAATTTTTAGAAAATTACTCACCATAATACTAAGTGTACTTAACATTGAGATATTTGAGCTTATATCTAGGATCCAACACTACTGCTACAAAAAGCATAATATTTGTTGACTGAAGAGAACCCCAATATTTGTTGAATCTATGGCTCATTTTCATACAAATTTCAGATACCATTGTATCTCTACTATTTTCACAAAATCAATTTTTTTTTTCAAAATTCGAATAATCTGAGGAAAATAAACACTAGAGGTAGAATATTATGAGCCAGAAAATTTACAAGTTACCTCATAAAAAGATTTCAAGAAAAGAGCCAAAATTTTGACATTTATTCAGTCTCTCTCTGTTGGAAGGTTTGAACCAAACCCCTTCAAAAACCTTTTGTATTTGTCCTCCACGACTTATCAAATTCTTTTTGATATTTTATATCAGTTTGTAGCAGCAAATATGTTGAATTCCATCTTATAGAACAATCTAATTGCAATGAAGATCCATATGTCAAGTTAGCTTCTTCAACACATAACTTAAACATATCTAATCTTTTAGGACTGCTCCTCACATATTTCACCACACCTCTAATTTTTTGAATAGCACCATCAACTCTTGCAATGCCATCTCAGATAAATAAGTTTAAGATATGATCACAACATCTCATATGAAAATGCTCGCCTCTCAAAGGTACAACACTTTTCTTCACAAGCCTTTTTTTAAATTGTTCAACTGTAACATCATTATTTGATGCATTATCAATAGTAATGAACATCAACTTTCTCAAACCCCATTTATTCATGCAAAACTCAATTGCATTTCTAATATTAACTCTAGAATGCTTTTTAATTACACAAAAGTTCAAAAGCCATTTATGCATATTCCATTGAGAATCAATGAAATAAACAATCAAACATATATAAGACAAATTTTGAATGCTAGTCCAAGTGTCGGTAGTCAATGAAACTCTACGACAATGAGATGATATGCTCACAAATAACTTCTTCTTTTCCTTCACAAACAAAAAAACATTCCCTCGATACATAGTTCCTAGATGTATTTTTAAATTGAGGCACACTAACTTCTTAAAACTCCTTAAACTCATCCCTCTCAATAAAACAAAAAGGCAATTCATCTTTTATGATCATTTTCACTAAAGCCTCTCTAACTAGTTGTTGATCAAATTGCCAACAAGTTAATTTGTTATCCTCTGAAGTACTATATTTAGTGAAACTCAACAAAGATTGTGACTTGTCTTTACCTTTGTGAGCTTCTATTAATTCTTTTTTGTGTGGAAATTTTCTACAAGTCTTTCTAAAGTATTTCCATAACCCCGAAGTACCTTGATCACTTTTTGCCAAGTATTTTTCCTACACCATATACAAGTTACCATACCAGTTTCATTTTTCTCTGAATCAACTAATATCTCATAAGTTTCTCAAATAGTAGGCTTATACTTTTTATGAGCATGAGGTTCAGATATACCTTTACTTTCTTTTACAATTGGAATTGAAGAACCTATCGTAACAATAGGAGGGTTCGTGAAAAAATGATGATTGGATTTACTAGTACTTTGATCATTTGAGATGTGATCATCTTCAATTTATTATTTTTTTCGTTTACCACTGGATTGTGCCATCTGCATTGCCATTAATTAATTTGATATGTTAAGCATAAATAAATATAAATATTTCAAACAAGGAAGCTCTACAAAACTGACTGTAACACATTCGGCCCACTCATTCGACCCAACCACAACACCACAACCAATACTCAACAAAACTGACTGAGACACATAATGATAATAATTAATCACTCAATTCTCGTCAGAAAAACAAACCAAAAGGCTGGTAGCATCTGAGACACGGTTGAGGCAACCAAAAGTGTGACGGACAAGGGCTGGACCTAACTAAACAAGGCTGGAATGGCGTAAGGTGGCCTGGAACTCTTCGAAACTACAATAGGTGCGTCGGAATTGGATGGGCAGTAGAGAAATTGGTGGCATATTCATGTTATATATATATATATATATATATTCTTGGTTCTAGTATAGGTTTTTTAGGACGAATTGGTTCTCGGGAGAGAATGGGATGCAAAAAGTCAAAGTTAACTAATTTTCTAAATCCCGATTCTTTCGGGACAAGGCTTGAGTCGGGTCGGGAATCTCTGAGTCCCGTGAGCACCCCTACTAAATGCATATAAAGTTAAATCAATAAACTCCTAAACCCCTTAATGCCTAAATACATAAACCATTAAACTACTAAATACTACTTAATAATTAATAAATCAAATTTTTATTGATATTTATTATATTTTTAAATATTCATTTTAATTATTTATTAGTGTATTTATTTTGAAAAATTTATTACAAAATAAATTATGAGTGGGACAAATATATTTTAAATAATATATTATTTATCTAATAAAAATATACGCTAATAAAAAAGTATAAATTTAAAAATTAAAAATAATTATCACGTAATATAAGTTACTTTAATTTTGAATTAATTTGGGTTTTGTAAATATTTTTTAATTAATATCTATCTTAATATTAAATTTTATAATTTTAATTTTTGATCATTATTATAATATCTATCAATAAAATTATTTATATTAAATTTATATGATATAAAATAATTAATATTATTATAACAAAATTTGTATTAAAATTTCAAAAAATTTTAAATATTATTATATTTTTAAATGTTATAACCTATTAAAATGATAAAAAATTATAGAAATTTTGT
Organism: Sapria himalayana; assembly: GCA_029783825.1. NCBI lineage: Eukaryota > Viridiplantae > Streptophyta > Magnoliopsida > Malpighiales > Rafflesiaceae > Sapria > Sapria himalayana. The sequence continues at coordinate 97,248 of JAREIK010012317.1, read as the reverse complement.
TCGTCATTTTAATTTTTAAAATAAAACCTATAAACCACTAAAAGCCTAAATACATAAATCGCTAAACTCCTAACGACAAAACCTCTAAATACTTAAATCATTAAACTGGTATGCATTAATAATAAATCATAAATCTCATTTTAATTTTTATTTAGTATAATTTTAAATATTTATTTTAATTATTTATCAATTTATTTTATAGAAATATTAATTACAAAATAAATTATTAGTGAGACAGATCTAATTTAAATTTAACCGGCATCGCTAAAAAATAAACAATAAATCTCATTTTTTTTCATTATAATTTTAAATATTCATTTTAATTATTTATTTGTTTATTTATAAATAAATATTTATTACAAAATAAATTGAGTTAGAAAAATATAATTTTTATAAATTATTTTTCATCACAAAATTATTGATTAACTTTTTAAAAATTATTCTTATTAATAATTGAGTATTTATTCATTTTTTATCATTATTAGAATATTTATCAATAAAATTGTTTATATTGAATTTAAATGATATATAATTATAATGATTATTATAACTAAATATTGTATTTATTTTTAAAAATAATTTAAAAATTATTATATTTTCAAAGGTTATAAACTTTCAAAATATCAAAAAATAATAAAAATAATTTTTTATGATTTTATTTTTTTTAATAAAACCTATAAACCACTAAATGCATACACAGTTAAATTAGTAAAGTCCTAAACCACATAATTCATAAATACATAAAGCATTAAACAACTATATACTACTTAATAAATAATAAATCTAATTTTTAGAAGGATAGCAAAATATATTACTATATAATAAATTTATTTTTTAAATTTTTTATTCTTTTTATAAGTTTATCTATATTTTTCCATGAAAAATAATTTATATAAATTATATTTGTCTAAATCATAATTTATTTTGTAATTAATATTTATATAAAAATAAATGAATAAATAATTAAAATGAATATTTTAAATTATAATGAAAAAAAGAATATTGAGATTTATTATTTATTATTTAGGTTATACTAGTTTAAAAGGATTATCTTTTTAGCATTTTATAGATTTAAAAGTTATTGATTTAAGTATTTAGGTATTTTGTGGTTTATAAGATTTATTTAAATAATGAGATAACAAAAAAAGTTATTTTTTATATTTTCTCACAATTTCAAAGGTTATAACCTTAGAAAATATAATAATTTTAAAATTTAAAAAAAATGTGAATACAATATTTTGTAATAATAATCATTATAATTATATATAATCTAAACAAAATATATTGAATTTTATTGATAGATATTAAATCAATTTCAAAAAATAAATTAATATGTTATTATTAATATGATAGATATAAATTAAAATATAATTGCAAAACCTAAAATAATTTAAAAATCAAACTAAAATTTATTACTAAATAATACTTTTTTTTAGTTTTTGCTTCTTTTTATAAGCTTATTTTTTTTTGATGAAAAATAAATTATTTAAATTAAATTTGTATCCCTCTTAATTTATTTTGTAATTAATATTTTAATATATTATTTTAACTTATAATTAAGGTTTACGAGTTTAAAGGTTTAAGTATTTAGGGACTTTTGTGTTAAGGAGTTTAGAGATTTAATTGTTTAGAGAGTTAGTGGTTTATAAGTTTTATTTAAACAATGATATAACATAAAATTTATTTTTTTTATTTTTTCTAATTTTTGAAGGTTATATCCTTGGAAAATATAATTATTTTTAAATTTTTTTCAAATGTAAATATAATATTTATTTATAAAAATCATCATAAATATAAGTCATTTAAATTCAATATAAAAAATTACATTGCTAGATATTATAATAATGATCAAAAAATAAATTAATAAACTATTATAAATAATATAGTTATTATTTAAAAAGTATTTCCAAAATCTAAATTTATTCAAATCAAAGTAAAATATATTAGTAAATAATAATTTTTTTTAATGTTTTGCTTTTTTATAAGTTTATATTTTTGTTTTTAAAAATAAATTATTTAAATTATATTTGTCTTACTCATAATTTATTTTGTAATTTATAGTTCTATAATAATAAACTAATAAATAATTAAAATGAAAATTTAAAATTATAATGAATACAAATAAAATTGAGATTTATTATATATTATTCAAGATATACCGGTTTAATGGTTTATGTATTTAGGTGTTTTGTGGTTTAGGAGTTTAGTGATTTAATTGTTTAGACATTTAGTGATTTATAGTTTTTATATAAAGAATGAAAAAACAAAAAATTTAATTTTTTGAATTTTTTTAATTTTTGAAGGTTATAATCTTTGAAAATATAATAATTTTTAATTTTTTTTAAATGTGAATATAATATTTAGTTATAATTATCTTAATAATTATATATAATGTAAACTCAATATAAATAATTTTATTGATAGATATTATAATAATGATCAAGAAATAAATTAATAAACTAGTATTTATAAGAATGATAATAATTAAAATATAATTGTAAAATATAAAATGATTCAAAATCAAAATAAGATATATTACTAAATAATAATTATTTATTTTTAAAAATTTTCCTTTTTTTATCGGCATTTTTTTAATAAAAAATAAATTATTTAAACTATATATGTTCCACTAATAATTTATTTTGTAATTAATATTTCTATAAAAATAAACTAATAAATAATAAAAATGAATATTTATAATTATAATGAATACTAATAAAATTAGATTTATGATTTATTATTTGGACTATACTAATTAAATGTTTTAAATATTTATGGGCTTTGGGGTTTAGGAGTTAAGTCATTTTAGAATTTAGTTATTTAGTGGTTTATAGGTTTTATATAAAAAATAAAATAACAAAAAAATTATTTTTGTTATTTATTCTCATTTTTGAAGGTTATAACCTTTGAAAATATAATAATTTTTAAATTTTTATTTTCAAAAGTGAATACAATATGAAGTTATAATAATCATAATAATTATATATAATATAAATTCAATATAAACTATTTTATTGATATTTATTATAATAATGATCATAAAAAAGTAATAACCAATTATTAGTAAGATAAATATTGTTTAAAATATATTAGCAAAACCTAAAATGACTCAAAATCAAAGTGAAATTTTTTACTAAATATTAATTTTAAATTTTTAAATTTTTGTATCCATTTATAAGCATTTATATTTTTTGATGCAAAATAAATTATTTAAATTATATTTGTCTCACTAATAATTTATGTTTTAATTTATATTTGTATAAAATTAAACTAAGAAATAATTAAAATGTATATTTAAAATTATAATGAATACTAATAAAAATGAGATTTATTATTTATTATTTAGGGTATAACTATTTAATTGTTTATGTATTTTGTGGTTTTGGGGTTAAGGAGCTTATTGATTTATATGTTTACACATTTTAGTGTTTATAGGTTTTATTTAATCAATGAAATAACAAAAAATTTATATTTATGAATTTTCATGATTTTTAAATGTTATGACCTTTGAAAATATAATAATTTTTTAATAGTTCTAAAATATGAATACGATACTTAGTTATAATAATCTTAATAATTATATTTGTTGTAGATTCATTATAAAAAAATGTATTAATATATATTATAAAAATTATCAAAAAATAAATTAATAAACTATTATTAATAAGATAGATATTAATTAAAATATATTTGTAGAACACAAAATAATTCAAAATCAAAGTAAATTATATAACTAAATAAAATTTTAAATTTTTGAAATTTATGTTTATTTTTATAAGCTTATTTTTATTTCATAAAAAATAATTTATTTAAATTATATCTCTCTCACTCATTATTTATTTTGTAATTAATATTTCTATAAAAATAAACTAAAAAATAATTATAATAAATATTTAAAATTATAAAGAATACAAATAAAAATGAGATTTATTATTTATTATTTAGGTTATATAGGTTTACGGGTTTTAGTATTTAGGGGGTTTTCGGGTTTAGGAGTCTAGAGATTTAAATGTTTAGGCATTTAGTTGTTTATAAGTTTTATTTAAATAATAAAATAATAAAAAATTATTTTTGCGATTTTTTATAATTTTTGACGGTTATAACCTTTGAAAATATAATAATTTTTAAATTTTTTTCAAATGTAAATATAATATTTAGTTATAATAACTTAATAATTATAAGACATTTTAATTGAATATAATTAATTTTAGTGTTCGATATTATAAAACTGATCAAATAATAAATTAATAACTATTATTAATAAGATTGATCGCAATTAAAATATAATTGCGAAACCTATATATGATGATTCAAAATCAAAGTAAAATATATTACTAAATAATAATTTTTTATTTTTAAATTTTTACTTCTTTATATAAGGTTATTTTTTTTGATTAAATATAAATTATTAAAATTATATTTGTTTCACTCATTATTTATTTTGTGATTGATATTTCTATAAAAATAAACTGATAAATAATTAAAATGAATATTTAAAATTATAATGAATACAAATTAAAATGAGATTTATGATTTATTATATATGGAATACCGGTTTAATGGTTTGATTATATAGAAGTTTTGATGTTTAGGAGTTTAGCAATTTATGTTTTTAGGCATTTAGTGGTTTATAGGTTTTATTTATATAATAAAAATTTAAATTATTTTTTTGATTTTTTCTGATTTTCAAAGGTTATAAATTTAAAAAATAAAATAATTTTTAAAATTTTATGAAATGTGAATACAATGTATAATTATATTAATCTTACTAATTATATATCATATAAATTCAATATAAATAATTTTAATGATAGATATTATAATAATGATCAAAAATTAAATTAATAAACTATTATTAATAATATAAATATTAATTAAAATATATTTACATAACAAAAAATGATTCAAAATCAAATCAAAATATATTACTAAATAATAATATTAATAAATTCTTTTTATAAGCTTATCTATTTTTTGATGAAAAATAATTTTTATAAATTATATTTTTAACTCATAATTTATTTTATAATTAATACATATATACAAATAAAAAACTAAAAATCAAAATGATTTTTTAAAATTATAATTAAAACAAATTAAAATGAGATTTATTAATTATTATTTAGTGTATACCGGTTTAAAGGATTATCTATATAGGGGTATCGGGATTTTGCAATTTAGTGTTTTAAGTGTTTAGGCATTTAGTGGTGTATAGGATTTATTTAAACAATGAAATAATAAAAAAAATATTTTTTTTATTTTTTCACATTTTCAAAGGTTATAACCTTTGAAATTATAATAATTTAAATTTTTTTTTCAAAAGTGATTATAATATTTATTCATAATAATCATTATATTTATATATCATATAAATTCAATATAAACATTTTTATTCATAAATATTCTAATAATGATCAAAAAATAAATTAATTTTTTATTATTAATAAGATATATATCATTTAAAATATAATTACAAATATTAAAATGATTCAGAAGCTAAGCAATAATATTTAGTTATAATAATCTTAATTATTATACGACATTTAAATTCAATATAAGTAATTTTATTAAAAGATATTATAATAAAGATCAAAAAAGAAATTAATAAACTATTATTAATAAGATTGATAGCAATTAAAATATAAATACAAAACCTATAAAGTTACAAAATCAAAGTAAAATATATTACTAAATGATAATTTTTTGTTTTTAAATTTGTACTTATTTTTATAAGTTTATATTTATTTTTTGATTAAAAATTAATTATTAAAAATATATTTGTCTCACACTTTATTTATTTTGCAATTAATATTTCTATAAAAAATAAACTAATAAATAATAAAAAAGAATATTTAAAATTATTATGAATACAAATTAAAATAATATTTATGATTTATTATATATGGTATACTGGTTTAATGAATTGTTAATTTAGGAGTTTTGTTGTTTAGGAGTTTAGTAATTTATGTTTTTAGGCATTTAGTGGTTTATAGTTTGTATTTATATAACCTTTAAAATTATAATACTTTTTAAAATTTATATAATAGAAAAATTAATTACAAAATAAATTTCGAGTAAGACAAATATTATTTAAATAATTTAATTTTAATCAAAAAAAATATAAGCTTATAAAAAGAAGTACAAATTTAAAAATTAATTATTATTATTTATTAATATATTTTGATTTGATTTTGAATCATTTTGTGTTATGTAAATATATTTTAATTAATATTTATATTATTAATAATAGTTTATTAATTTAATTTTTGATCATTATTATAATATCTATCATTAAAATTGTTTATATTGAATTTATATGATATATAATTTGTAAGATTAATATAATTATACACAGTATTCACATTTCAAAAAATTTTAAAAATTATTTTATTTTTAAAGGTTATAACCATTAAAATTCAGAAAAAATCAAAAAAAAAATTTATTTTTATTATATAAATAAAACCTATAAACGACTAAATACCTAAAAACATAAATTCATAAATTCATAAATTCCTAAACCAAAAAACTTTTAAATAATCAAACTATTAAACCTGTATACCACATATAATAAATCATAAATCTCATTTTAATTTGTATTCATTATAATTTTAAATATTCATTTTAATTATTTATTAGTTTATTTTTTATAGAAATATTAATTACAAAATAAATAATGAGCGACACAGCTATAATTTTAATAATTTATTTTTAATCAAAAAAAATATATAATCATATAAAAAGAAGTACAAATTTAAAAATTAAAAATTATTATTTATTAATATATTTTACTTTGATTTTGAATCATTATACATAGGTTTTGGAATTATATTTTAATTGCTATCAATCTTATTAAGAATAGTTTATTAATTTATTATTTGATCGATTTTATAATATCTAACAATAAAATTACTTATATTGAATTTAAATGTCTTATAATTATTAAGATTATTATAACTAAATATTATATTTACATTTGAAAAAAATTTAAAAATTATTATATTTTCTAAGGTTGTAACCTTCAAAGATGATAAAAAATCACAAAATTAATTTTTTTATTATTTTATAATTTAAATAAAATATATAAACCACTAAATGCCTAAAGATTTAAATCTCTAGACTCCTAAACCCCAAAACCCCCTAAATATTTAAACCATTAAACCTATATAACCTAAATAATAAAAAATAAATCACATTTTTATTTGTATTCATTATAATTTTAAATATTCATTTTAATTATTTTTTAGTTTATTTTTATAGAAATATAAATTACAAAATAAATAATGAGTGAGACATATATAATTTAAGAAAATTATTTTTTATGAAAAAAAATATAAGCTTATAAAAATAAACAAAATTTCAAAAATTTAAAATTTTATTTAGTAATATAATTTACTTTGATTTTGAATTATTTTGGGTTCTGCAAATATATTTTAATTAATATCTATCTTATTAATAATAGTTTATTAATTTATTTTTTGATCATCAAAATAATATATATTAATAAAATTTTTTATATTGAATTTACATCAACTATAATTATTAAGATTATTATAACTAAGTATTGTATTCTTATTTTAGAACTAATAAAAAATTATTATATTTTCAAAGGTTATAACCTTTGAAAATCACGAAAATTTATAAAAATAAATTTTTTGTTATTTCATTGATTAAATAAAACCTATAAACACCTAAATGTCCAAACATATAAATCAATAAACTCCTTAACCCCAAAACCACAAAAAACTTAAACCATTAAATAGGTATACCATAAATAATAAATCATACATCTCTTTTTATAAGTATTCATTATAATTTTAAATATTCATTTTAATTATTTATCAAATTATGTTTATAGAAATATTAATTACAAAATAAATTATTAGTGAAACAGATATAATTTAAATAATTTATTTTTCATCAAAAAAAATATATGCTTATGAAATGAGGCAAAACTTTTAAATAAAAAATTATTATTTAGTAATATATCTTATTTTGATTTTGAATCATTTTAGATTCTACAATTATAGTTTAATTTATATCATTCTTATTAATACTAGTTTATTAATTTATTTATTGATCATTATTATAATATCTATTAATAAAATTATTTATATTTAGTTTATATTATATATAATTATTAAGATTATTATAACTAAATATTATATTCACATTTACAAAAATTTAAAATTATTATATTTTCAAAGGTTACAACCTTCAAAAAATTAAAATTTTTGTTTATTAATTCTTTAGATAATAACTATAAATCACTAAAGGTCTAAACACTTAAATCACTAAACTCCTAAACCCAAGAACACCTAAATACTTAAATCATTAAACTGGTTTATCCTTAATAATAAATAATAAATCTCAATTTTTTTTGAATTCATTATAAATTTAATTAATTATTTTAATTATTTATTAGTTTATTATTATAGAATTATAAATTACAAATAAATTATGAGTAAGACAAATTATTTTAAATAATTTATTTATAATAACAAAAATATAAAGTTATAAAAAAAGAAAAATATTAAAAAAATTATTATTAAGTAATATATTTTACTTTGATTTTGAATAAATTTAGATTTTGCAAATATATTTTAAATAAAATCTATCTTAATAATAATAGTTTATTAAATTTTTTATGATCATTATTATAATATCTAGCAATGTAATTATTTATATTGAATTAAAATTACTTATAATTATTAAGATTATTATAACTAAATATATATTTACATTTGAAAAAAATTTAAAAATTATTATATTTTCAAAGGTTATAACCTTCAAAAATTAAAAAAATAATAAAAATATATTTTTTGTATTATCATTGTTTAAATAAAACTTATAAACCACTAAATGCCTAAACACTTAAACCTCTAAACTCCTAAACACAAAAGCCCCTAAATACTTAACCTTTAAACTCGTAAACCTTAAATATAATTTAAATAATTTATTAAAATATTAATTACAAAATAAATTATGAGTGATACAAATATAATTTAAATAATTTATTCTTCATCAAAAAAAATAAGCTTATATAAAGAATCAAAAACTAAAAAAAATTATTATTTAGTAATAAATTTTACTTGGATTTTGAATATTTTTAGGTTTTGCAATTCTATTTTAATTTATATCTATCATATTAATTATAGCATAATAATTTTATTTTTTGATAATTGATATCATATCTATCAATAAAAACTTTATATTTTGTTTATATTTTATATTATAATGATTATTATTACTAAATATTGTATTCACATTTTTAAAAAATTTTAAAATTCTTACATTTTCTAAGGTTATAACCTTTGAAAAAGTAAAAAATATCAAAAATAATTTTTTTGTTATTTCATTGTTTAAAAAAACCTATAAACCACTAAATGCCTAAAAACATAAATTGTTAAAGTCATAAAAGAAAAAACCTCCAAATACTTAAAATATTAAACTAGTCTGCATTAATATTAATTCATAAATCTCATTTTTATTTTTATTCAGAATAAATTTAAATTTTTTTTATTTATTTAACAGTTCTTTTTATAGAAATATTAATTACAAAACAAATTATTAGTGAGACAGATCTAATTTAAATTAGAATGGTATACCCAAAATATTAAAGAATAAATATCAATATTATTTTTTTAATTATAATTTTAAATATTCTTTTTAATTATTTATTTGTTTATTTTTATATAAATATTAATTAAAAAATAAATTATGAGTTAGGAAAATATAATTTATATAGATTAATTTTCATCAAAAAAATATGGATAAACTTTTTAAAAGAAAAAAAAATTTCAAAACAACAAATAATTATATAGTAATATATTTTGATTTATTTTGAGTCACTTTAGTATTTTTTATTATATTTTAATTTATATCTATCTTATTAATAATAGATTATTAATTTATTTTTTGATCATTTTTAGAATATTTATCAATAATATTGTTTATATTGAATTTATATGATATAAAAATAAATGATTATTATAACTAAATATTGAAAACCACTAAATGCATACACAGTAAAATCAGTAAACTCCTAAGGCCTGAATGCCTAAATACATAAACCATTAAACTGCTATATACTACTTAATAATTAAGAAATATAGTTTTTATTTCAATTTATTATTATTTTAAATATTCATTTTAATTATATATTATTATTTTATAGAAATATTTATTACAAAATAAATTATGAGTGCAACAAATATAAATTAAATAATTTATTTTTAATCAAAAAAATATATATGCTTATAAAAGAAGTAAACTTTTAAAAATTAAAAATTATTATCCAGTAATATATTTTACTTTAATTATTATATTTTCAAATGTTATGACATTTTAAATTTTGAAAAAATATGACAAATAAATTTTTGTTATTTCATTGTTTAGATTAAAGTTATAAACCATTAAATGCCTAAATACTTAAATCAATAACTTCTAAATTTCAAAAACCCTAAATACTTAAATTTTTTTAAACACTTATATCCTAAATAATAAATAATAAATAATAAATCTTATTTTAATTTTTTTCATTATAATTTTAAATATTCATTTTAATTATTTATATGTTTATTTTTATATAAATATTAAATACAAAATAAATTATAAGTTAGAAAAATATAATTTATATAAATTATTTTTCAACAAAATAAATATAGATAAACTTATTAAAAGAACAAAAAAATTAAAAACAATAAATTATTATATAGTAATATATTTTACTCTGTTCTGAATCCTTTTAGGTTTTGTAATTATATTTTAATTGATATCTAACTTATTAATAATAGATTATTAATTTATTTTTTGATCATTATTAAAAAATTTATCAAAATATATATTTATATTTTATTTATATGATATATAAATTTAATTATTATTATAACTAAATATTGTATTTACTTTTGAAAAAAGTTTTAATATTATTATATTTTCAAAGATTATAAACTTTGAACAAGTGAAAAAACAAAAAAAATATATTTTTTATTAATTCATTGTTTAAATAAAACCTATAGATCATAAATGACTAAACACTTAAATCACTAAACTACAAAATCCCGATACCCCTATATTGATAATCCATTAAACAGGTATCCCCTAAATAATAATTAATAAATCTCATTTTTATTTGTATTTATTTTAATTTTAAAAATTCATTTTTATTGTTTAGTTTTTTATTTATATATATATATTAATTATAAAATAAATTATGAGTTAAAAATATAATTTATAAAAATTATTTTTCATCAAAAAATAGATAAGCTTATAAAAATAAAAAAAATATAAAAACAAATAATTATTATTTAACTAATATATTTTGCTTTGGTTTTGAATCATTTTAGGTTTTGATATTATATTTTAAGTAAAATTAATCTTATTCATAATAGATTTTTAATTTAATTTTTGATAATTATTAGAATATCTATCAAAAAAAATTGTTTATATTGAATTTATATGATATATAATTATTATGATTATTATAAATAAATATTTATTCACTTTTGAAAAAAATTTAAAAATTATTTTATTTTCAAAGGTTATAAACTTTGAAAATATCAAAAAATAATAAAAATAATTTTTTTTTATTTTTTTTCTTAAATAAAACCTATAAACTACTAAATACATACACAGTTAAATCAGTAAACTCCTAAACCTGAATATGCCTAAATACATAAACCATTAAACTGCTATATACTACATAAATCACTAAAATTCTAAAAACATAAATCACTAAACTCCTAATGACAAAACCTCTAAATACTTAAACTATTAAATTGGTATTCATTAATAATAAATCATAAATCTCATTTTAATTTTTATTAAGTGTAATTTTAAATTTTATTTTAATTATTTATCAGTTTATTTTTATAGAAATATTAATTACAAAATAAATTATTAGTGAGACTGATCTAATTTTAATTAAATCGGTATCCCTAAATAATAAATAATAAATAATAAATCTCATATTTTTTCATTATAATTTTTCTTATTTTTTTTAATTATTAATTTATTTTTATATAATTATTAATTAAAAAATAAATTATGAGTTAGACAAATATAATTTATGTAAATTATTTTTAATCAAAAAAATAAAATAAACTTTTTAAAATAAAAAAAAATTACAAAACAAAAAAGTATTATATAGTAATATATTTTGGTTTGCTTATGAAACATTTTATGTTTTGTAATTATATTTTAATTGAAATCTATCTTATTAATAATAGATTATTAATTTATTTTTTGATCATTATTACAATATTAATCACTAAAATTGTTTATACTGAATTTATATGATATATAAAAATAATGATTATTATACCTAAATTTTGAATTCTTTTTTGAAACAAATTTAAAAATTATTATATTTTCAAAGGTTATAACCTGTAAAAATATCAAAAAATAAAAAAAATAAATTTTTTGTTATTTTATTTTTTAAATAAAACCTATAAACCACTAAATGCATTCACAATTAAATCAGTATACTCCTAAACCCCGTAATACCTAAATACATAAACCATTAAACCAATATATAATACATAATAGTTAATAAATCTAATTTTTATTTCTATTTATTATAATTTTAAATATTCATTTAATTATTTATTAGTTTATTTTTATAGAAATATTTATTACAAAATAAATTATGTGTAAGACAAATATAATTTAAATAATTTATTTTTAATCAAAAAATATATATACGCTTATAAAAGAAGTAAGTTTTAAAAATTAAAAATTATTATTCAGTAATATATTTTACTTTAATTTTGAATCAACTTGGGTTTTGTAAATTTTTTTTAATGAATATCTATCTAATTATTTATAGTTTATTAATTTAATTTTTGATCATTATTATAATAACTATCAATATAATTATTTATATTGAATTTATATGATGTATGATTATTAATAATATTATTACTAAATATTGTATTCACATTTCAAAAAATTTTAAATCTCAAAACGATTAAACTGGTATACATTAATAATAAATCATAAATCTCATTTTAATTTTTATTCTGTATAATTTTAAATTTTTATTTTAATATTTTATCAGTTTATATATATAGAAATATTAATTACAAAATAAATTATTAGTGAGACAGATATAATTTAAATAATTTATATTTCATCAAAAAAAATATAAGCTTATAAAAATAGGAACAAATTTAAAAACAAAAATTTATTATTTACTAAAATATTTTATTTTGATTTTGTATCATTTTAGATTTTGCATTTATATTTTAATTTATATCATTCTTTTTAATTATAGTTTATAAATTATTTATTAATCATTATTATAATATATATTAATAAAATTATTTATACTGAGTTTACATTATATATAATTATTAAGATTATTATAACTAAATATTATATTCACATTTAAAAAAAATTAAAAATTATTATATTTTAAAAGGTTATAACCTTCAAAAATTAAAAAAAAACAAAAAATTAAATTTTTTGTTTTTTCATTCTTTAAATAAAAAATATAATTAACTAAAGGCATAAACACTTAAATCACTAAACCCCAAAACACCTAAATACCTAAACCATTATAACTGTATATCCTGAATAATGAATAATAAATCTCACTTTTATTTGGATTCATTATATTTTAAATATTCATTTTAATTATTTTTTAGTTTATATTTATAGAATTATAAATTACAAAATATATTATGAGGAAGACAAATATACTTTAAATAATATACTTTTAAGAACAAAAAATATAAACATATAAAAAGAAGCAAAACATCAAAAACATTATTATTTAGTAATTTATTTTACTTTGATTTTGAATAAATTTAGGTTTTGCAAATATATTTTAAAAAATATCTATCTTATTTATAATAGTTTATTAAATTAGTTTTTGATCATTAATAAAATATATATCAATATAATTATTTATATTGAATTGATATAATATATATTTCTTAATATTATCAAAACTAAATATAGTATTCACATTTAAAAAAATTTAAAAATTGTTATATTTTCAATGGTTATAACCTTCAAAAATGAGAAAAAATAACAAAAAAAAAATTTTGTTATATCATTGGTAAAATAAAACATATAAACCATTAAATACCTAAACACATAAATCTCTAAACTCCTAAACCCCGAAGCCCCTAAATACTTAAACCTTTAAACTCGTAAACCTTAAATATAATTTAAATAATTTATTGAAATAATAATTACAAACTAAATTATGAGTGATACAAATATAATTTAAATAATTTATTTTTTATCAAAAAAATATAAGATCTAATAAAATGAGGCAAAAACAAAAAAACAAAAATTATTATTTAGTAATAAATTTACTTTGATTTTTAATCATTTTACTTTTTGTAATTAAATTTTAATTTATATCTATCATATTTATAATACTTTATTAATTTATTTTTTGATAATTGATATTATATCTATCAATAAAATTGTTTATATTTAGTTTATATTATATATTGTTATAATAATAATTATTACTAAATATTATATTCACATTTTTAAAAAATTTTAAAATTATTATATTTTCAAAGGTTATAATATATGAAAATTTGAAAAAATATCAAAAATAATTTTTTTTGTTATTTCATTGTTTAAATAAAACATATAAACCACTAATTGAGTAAATACTTAAATGAATAACTTCTAAATCTCGAAAACTTTAAATAGTTAATTTTTTTAATCAGATATATCATAAATAATAAACAATAAATCCATTTTTATTATTTTCATTATAATTTTAAATATTCATTTTAATTATTTATTTGTTTATTTTTATATAAATATTAATCACAAAATAAATTATAAGTTAGACAATTATTATTTATATAAATTATTTTTCATCAAAAAAAATAAAGATAAAATTATTAAAAGAAAAAAAAATAAAAAACAAAAAATTATTATATAATAATATAATTTGCTTTGCTTCTGAATCATTATTGGTTTTGTAAATATATTTTAATTGATATCTATCTTATTAGTAATAGATTATTAATTTATTTTTTGATCTTTATTAGAATATTTATCAATAAAATTATTTATATAGAATTTATATGATATATAATTATAATGATTATTATAACAAAATTTTGAATTCACTTTTGAAAAAAATTTTAAATTATAACCTTTGAAAATGTGAAAAAAAAATATATTATTTGTTATATTTCATTGTTTAAATAAAACCTATAAACCACTAAATTCCTAAACAATCAAATCAACAACTCCTAAATCTATAAAACCCTAAATAATAAATAATAATCCTTTTAAACTGGTAACCCTAAATAATAAATAATAAATCTCAATATTATTTTTTTCATTATAATTTAAATATTCATTTAAATTATTTATTTGTTACTTTTTATATAAATATTAATTACAAAATAAATTATGAGTTAGACAAATATAATTTATATAAATTATTTTTCATTAAAATGAAAAATAATTTATTTTAAAAGAAAAAAAAATTTCAAAATAATAAATTATTATATACTAATATATTTTGCTTTCTTCTGAATCATTTTTATATAGTAATATACTTTTCATCTAAATATTATTATTTAGTAATATATTTTGATTTGATTATAAATCATTTTGTTATGTAAATATATTTTAATTATTATTTATATTATTAATAATAGTTTATTAATTTAATTTTTGATCATTATTATAATATCTATCATTAAAATTTTTTATATTGAATTTATATGATATATAATTAGAAATATTAATATAACTATACATAGTATTCACAATTCAAAAAATTTTAAAATTTATTTTATTTTTAAAGGTTATCACTTTTGAAAATCAGAAAAAATCTAAAAAAAATTGTTATTTTTATTATATAAATAAAACCTATAAACCATTAAATACCCGAAAACATAAATTGAAAAACTCCTAAACGACAAAAATCCTAAATAATCAAACCATTAAACTGGTATACCACATATAATAAATCATAAATCTCATTTTAATTTGTATTCATTATAATTTTAAATATTCATTTTAATTATTTATTAGTTTATTTTTTATAGAAATATTAATTACAAAATAAATAACGAGAAAGGCAACTATAATTTTAATAATTTATTTTTAATCAACAAAAAATATAAACATATAAAAGGAAGTAAAAATTTAAAAACAAAAAATTATTATTTAGTAATATATTTTACTTTGATTTTGAATCATTATATATAGGTTTTGCAATTATATTTTAATTGCTATCAATCTTATTAAGAATAGTTTATTAATTTATTATTTGATCAATTTTATAATATCTAACAATAAAATTACTTATATTGAATTTAAATGTTTTATAATTTTTAAGATTATTATAACTAAATATTATATTTACATTTGAAAAAAATTTAAAAATTATTATATTTTCAAAGGTTATAACTTTGAAAAATGATAAAATATCACAAAATAATTTTTTTATTATTTTATTATTCAAATAAAAGTTATAAACCACTAAATGTTTAAACATTTAAATCTCTAGACTTTTAAACCCCAAAACCCCCTAAATACTTAAACCATTAAACCTATATAACCTAATTAATAAATAATAAATCTCATTTTTATTTGTTTTCATTATAATTTTAAATAATAATTTTAATTATTTTTTAGTTTATTTTTATAGAAATATTAATTAAAAAAATAAAATAATGCGTGAGACATATATAATTTAAGAAAATTATTTTTTATGAAAAAAAATATAAGCTTATAAAAATAAACAAAATTTCAAAAATTTAAAATTTTATTTAGTAATATAATTTACTTTGATTTTGAATTATTTTGGGTTCTGCAAATATATTTTAAGTAATATCTATTTTATTAATAATAGTTTATAAATTTATTTTTTGATCTTCATTATAATATATATTAATAAAATTTTTTATATAGAATTTACATCAAATATAATTATTAAGATTATTATAACTAAGTATTGTATTCATATTTTAGAAGTATTAAAAAATTATTATATTTTCAAAGTTTATAACCTTTGAAAATCACGAAAATTTATAAAAATAAATTTTTTGTTATTTCATTGATTAAATAAAACCTATAAACACCTAAATGTGTAAACAAATAAATCAATACTCTCATTAACACCAAAGCCACAATAAACATAAACCATTAAATAGGTATACCCTAAATAATTAATCATAAATCTCATTTTTATTAGTATTCATTATAATTTTATAAATACATTTTAATTATTTATTAGTTTATTTTTATAGAAATATAAATTAAAAAATTAATTTATAGTGAGACAAATATAATTTAAATAATTTATTTTTCATCAAAAAATATATAAGCTAATAAATGGATACAAAAATTAAAAATTAAAAATTACTATTTAGTAAAATATTTAACTTTGATTTTGAATCAATTTAAGTTTTGTAAATATATTTTAAACTGATATTTATCGTATTATTAATTGTTTATATTACTTTTGTATGATCATTATTATAATATATATCAATATAATTGTTTATATTAAATTTAAATGATAGAGAATTATTAAGATTATCATAACTAAATATAGTATTCACATTTAAAAAAAATTTAAATATTGTTATAGTTTCAAAGATTATATCCTTCTAAAATGAGAACAAATAACAAAAATTTTTTTATTATTCTATTTTTTAAATAAAACCTATAAACTACTAAATGCCTAAACACTTAAATAACTAAATTCTTAAATCCCTAAAACTCCGAAATATATAATCTTTTAAACATGTATATTTTATCTTATTAATAATAGTTTTATTTAATTTCTATCTTATTAATATATTTTACTTTGATTTTGAATCATTTTAGGTTTTGCAATAAATTTATATTAATATCTTTTTATTAATAATAGTTTATTATTAATAAGAAAGATATTAAAATATTAATATATAACCTTCAAAAATTAGATAAAATCACTTAAGGCATAAACACTTAAATGACTAAACCCCAAAACACTTAAATACTTAAACCATTAAACCTGTATATCCTGAATAATAAATAATAAATCTCAATTTTATTTGTATTCATTATAATTTTAAATATTTATTTTAATGATTATAAATTACAAAATAAATAATGAGGAAGACAAATATAATTTAAATAATTTATTTTTAATAACAAAAATATAAACTTATAAAAAAAGAAAATTATTAAAAAAAATATTATTTAGTAATATATACTTTGATTTTGAATATATTTAGATTTTGCAAATATATTTTAAATAATATCTATCTTATTAATAATAGTTTATTAATTTATTTATTGATCATTATTATAATATCTTGCAATGTGATTATTTATATTGAATTTAAATGACTTTATTTATTAAGATTATTAAAACTAAAAATTATATTTACATTTCAAAAAAATTTAAAAATTTTTATATTTTCAAAGGTTATAACCTTTAAAAATTAGAAAAAAAAATAAAAATAAATTTTTTGTTATATCAATGTTTAAATAGAACTTATAGACCATTAAATGCCTAAGCACGTAAATCTATAAACTACAAAACACAAAGCCCCTAAATACTTAAAACTTTAAACTCGTAAACCTTAATTATAATATAAATAATCTATTTTTCATCAAAAAATATATATAAGCTTATAAAAAGAAGCAAATACTAAAAAACAAAAATTATTATTTGGTAATAAATTTTACTTTGATTTTGAATAATTTTAAGTTTTGCAATTATATTTTAAGTTATATCTATCATATTAATAATAACATATTAATTTATTTTTTGATAATTGATATCAAAGTTATCCATAAAATTGTTTATATTTAGTTTATATTATATTTAATTATAATGATTCTTATTACTAAATATTGTATTCATATTTTTAAAAAAATTTAAAATTATTATATTTTCAAATGTTATAAACTTTGAAAATGTGAGAAAATATCAAAAATAATTTTTTTGTTATCTCATTATTTAAATAAATCCTATAAACTACAAAATACCTAAACACTTAAGTCAATAACTCCGAAATCTCGAAAACCATAAATAGATAATCATTTTAATCTTGTATACCCTAAATAATAAATCTCAATATTATTTTTTTCATTATAATTTAAAATATTCATTTTAATTATTTATTTGTTTATTTTTATATAAATATTAATTACAAAATAAATAATGAGTTGGACAAATATAATCTATATAAATTATTTTTCATCAAAAAAATATAGATAAAATTTTAAAAAGAAAAAAAAATTTCAAAAGAAAAAATAATTATATAGTAATATATTTTGCTTTGCTTCTTAATCATTTCTGGTTTTGTAATTATATTTTAATTGATATCTATCTTATTAATAATACATTATTTTTTTATTTTTTGATAATTCTTAGAATATTTATGAATAAAATTATTTATATTGAATTTATATAAAATATAAATATAATGATTAGTATACCTAAATATTGTATTCACATTTGTAAAAAATTTAAAAATTATTATATTTTCAAAGGTTATAACCTTTGAAAATATCAAAAAATAATAAAAATATTTTTTTGTTATTTTATTTTTTAAATAAATCTTATAAACCACTAAATGCTAGGGGTGCTCATGGGATGGGGATTAGAAATTCCCAGTCCCTTACCACAGTTCGGAGATTTTTTTTTGAAGATCCAAACCCGTCCCATAGGTTGAAAATATCGGGACGAGACGGGACGTAGATCCGGGATTTTGGGTAGGAGAAAACGGTTCTGGGAGGGAACGGATTTTAGACATTTATTTCAATTTATTTTCTTCAAACCAGCCAAGTTAGTTCATGTCGAAACCTTTTGTTATACCATTAATCATTCCTTAGTTATGTATCTTTCAAACTCAAATTGGGCGAGTTTTGTTTTGTCAAATAGGCTGAATACCACAAACGAGTTCCATTACCTTGTCAAAAGCTTTGATGTGCATAAAAGGGTAGAAATGTTAAATAGAATGGGTCAGAGTTGTGTGTTTAATTTGGTTCTTTGTTTTGTAACAAGTTGGCTTTGTTCAGCCGAGTGAAAGTTAAACCATAATAGCAATACTACATTTTTTTAAACAATTACTTAAAATATTAAGGAATAACTAAAGATGACCACAAACATTGGTAGCAGCAATTACTACTTATGTAATTGCTAAAATTACGCAGCTTAATATAACATAAAAAATACAACTAATAACAACCATGATAATAATCATTTCAAAGGTCCGTCCTTGAACAGCAACTAAAATCCAAACCTAATTACTTATCTCTTCTACAACTCCTCCCTTTTCTTCCTCCACAGAAGAAGGACGACCAAAGATGAAAAAGTGTTAATCATGTAGACATAAATTTCTAAGATGAAAGAGTAATAAAAAAACAAAATATTACCATATAAAATTTAATACACCCATTCCACATAATTTATTTTACTTGGACCCAGTGCGCATAATGACTAAATGCCAACTCTGAACTCCGGGAATGCCAGGTGATTTTAGTTGTATTCGTACGCTTGGAATTATTAGGCATTATGTTTTTTTATGTATTTTATGCATAGAATCATTAAAGTGCATAGGATTTGGTTGGCTGGCCTAAATTACTCAGCTTTTTAGTCTCTTGTAAGTTGTGTGCTTAATGATAAATAAAGTGTGTATTTCCAAAAAAAAACAAAAAAAACCATAAACCCTAAACTTTAAATCCTAAACCTTAAACCATAAACTATGTCCCTAATCCATAAACCCCAAATCCTAAATCTCATGTTTTGCACTTTTATAATCAAATAACAAAGTGTTAAATTTAAATTGAAATTCACAACTTTTAATAATGTCACATATTTATCTTTTTGTATATGTAACACAAAGTCATGACTCAAGGGGTGAGTTATGGATTCAGTCTCTTTCTTGCTTTAGATTATTGTAGCATTAGCAATGGTCATGATTGTATATTTTGTCTCTAGAACACAAAATCATATCGATGAGAATATGCCAAAACTTTTCTCTCTGTTGAACATATTGTTATGGCACTAAGAATGATCATGAATACATATTTAATCACTATAATACTGGGTCACAGTATTGGATATGACCATAGCTTCTGTATTTTATCTTTATATTGGAAAGTCATTGCACTAGGAATGATTGTAACTTTGGACATTCCTCAGGAGCAAATGTTATGACCCTAGAAATAGTTAAAGCTCGAGTAATACTCTTTATAACTTTCTATATCTAAAATTCATAGGATTGGAAATATCACTATGGCTTTTTCCATTGATTTGTGACCTCTAGTGTCAATATGCAAGACTAATATTTTGAGCAATGATTAAAACCTTTTATAGATTTTAATATGATTCATTTATGCCTTTTTGGGTATTGTGAGCTTGTATACATAACTCATTTAATATAAAAAGAAAGAAATGATACTTTTCATATCCATGAGGATATAAAAAAAGACTTAGACATGCCAATAAAATAAATTTTTTGATTATTGATTAAAAGAGAGCCAATACTTCTTGCCCTGCTCAAACTGCCCTGAGGCAAGTTTGTTCTAATAGGCTAGAAGGTGGTTATTTTTTTAGAGGAGAACTATGTTTTAAAAAAATTGCTTTGAATGTGTGCATGAGAGATATTTTAGAAAAATTACAATAATTAATATAAATAGCATTTTCAACAACTAGCTATTTCAACACATAGGGGTACAACTTTGGTTTACTCTGTTAGCGTACATGTGTGAAATTACCTTTGATAGCCTAGTGATTCAACATCAAATATGATGAGACATAATAGAGAAAAAGTAAAAGCTCCTATTATTTTGGTTAAAGCTTTAACAATTATTCTAGAGTTGAGAGACGAAGAAAATAAATTATTTTAATTGTTCAGTATAATTTTAATTATTTATCAGTTTATTTTTATAGAAATATTATTTACAAAATAAATTATTAGTGAGATAGATCTAATTTATATTAAACCGGTATATCCTAAATAATAAAAAATAAATCTCATTTTTTTTTCATTTTAATTTTAAATATTCAAAATTTAATAATTTATTTGTTTATTTTTATATAAATATTAATTACAAAATAAATTATGAGTTACACAAACATAATTTATATAAATTATTTTTAATCATAATAATAAAGATAAACTTTTTAAAAGAAAAAAAAATTTCAAAACAAAAAATTATTATAAATTAATATATTTTGCTTTGCTTCTGAATCATTTTAGGTTTTGTAATTATATAATAATTGATATCTATCATATTAATAATAGATTATTAATTTATTTTTTGATCATTATTAGAATATTTATCAATAAAATAGTTTATATTGAATTTATATGATATATAAATATAATGATTTTTATAACTAAATATTGAATTTACTTTTGAAAAAAATTTAAAAATTATTATATTTTCTAAGTTTATAACCTTTGAAAATATCAAAAAATAATAAATTAAATTTTTTGTTTTTTTATTTTTTAATTAAAACCTATAAACTACTTAATGCCGACACAGTTAAATAAGTTAACTCCCAAGATCCCGTAATTCCTAAATAAAGTAACCATTAAACCGATATATAATACATAATAAATAATAAATCTAATTTTTATTTCTATTTATTATAATTTTAAATATTGATTTTAATTATTTATTAGTTTATTTTTATAAAAATATTTATGACAAAATAAATTATGAGTGCGACAAATATAATTTAAATAATTTATTTTTAATGAAATAATATATATATATATATATATATACGCATAAAAAAGAAGTAAAAATTTAAAAAATTAAAATTATTATCAAGTAATATATTTTACTTTAATTTTGTATCAATTTGGGTTTTGTAAATATTTTTTTATTAATTTATATCTTTTTATTAATAGTTTATTAATTTAATTTTTGATCATTATTATAATATTTATAAATAAAATTGTTTATATTGAATTTATATGATATATAATTATTAATATTATTATAACTAAAATATTATATTTACATTTAAAAAAATTTTAAATATTATTATATTTTCAAAGGATATACCATAAGAAAATGAGAAAAAATTATAAAATTTTTTTAATTATTTTATTGTTTAAATAAAACCAATAAACTACTAAATGCCAAAAAGCATAAATCACTAAATTTTCAAATGACATAACATCTAAATACTTAAACTCTTAAATTGGTATACATTAATAATAAATCATAAATCTCATTTTAATTTTTATTCAGTATATTTTAAAATTTTTATTTTAATTATTTATCAGTTTTTTTATAGAAATATTAATTACAAAATAAATTATTAGTGAAACACATATAATTAAAATTAAACTGGTATACCCTAAATAATAATTAATAAATCTCATTTTTTTATTATAATTTTAAATATTCATTTTAATTATATTTTTGTTTATTTTTATATAAATATTAATTACAAAATAAATTATGAGTTAGACAAATATAATTTATATAAATTATTTTTAATCAAAAAATATATTTAAACTTTTTGAAATAAAAAAAAATTCAAAACAAAAATTATTATATTGTAATATATTTTACTTTGCTTTTGAATTATTTTAGGTTTTGTAATTATATATTAATTAATATCTATCTTATTAATAATAGATTATTTATTTATTTTTTTATCATTATTAGAATCACATTTGAAAAAAATTTAAAAATTATTATATTTTCAAAGGTTATAACCTTCAAAATTGAGAAAAAATAATAAAAATAAATTTTTTGTTATTTCATTTTTTAAATAAAACTTATAGATCATTAAATGCTTACTAACTTAAATCAGTAATCTCATATATCCCGAAACTCCTAAATACATAAACCTTTTAACAGCTATATACTACTTAATAAATAATAAATCTCATTTTTATTTCTATATATTATAATTTTAATTATTCAATTTAATTATTTATAGTTTAATTTTTTAGAAAAATAAATTACAAAATAAATTTCGAGTGAGACAAATATTATTTAAATAATTTATTTTAATAAAAAAAATATAAGCTTATAAAAAGAAGAAAAATTTTTAAAATTAAATATTATTATTTTGTAATATATTTTGATTTGATTTTGAATCATTTTGTGTTATGTAAATATATTTTAATTAATATTTATATTATTAATAATAGTTTATTAATTTAATTTTTGATTATTATTATAATATCTATCATTAAAATTATTTATATTGAATTTATATGATATATAATTAGTAAGATTAATATAATAAAACATGGTATTCACCTTTAAAAAAATTTTAAAAATTATTTTATTTTCAAAGATTATCACATTTGAAAATCAGACAAAATCAAAGAAAGAATTTTAAATTTTTATTATATAAATAAAACCTATAAACCAATAAATACCTAAAAACATAAATTGATAAACTCCTAAACGACAAAACTCCTATATAATCAAACCATTAAACTGGTATACCACATATAATAAATCATAAATCTCATTTTAATTTGTATTCATTATAATTTTAAATATTCATTTTAATTATTTATTAGTTTATTTTTGATAGAAATATTAATTACAAAATAAATAATGAGCGAGACAACTATAATTTTAATAATTTATTTTTAATCAAAAAAAATTATAACCATATAAAATGAAGTAAAAATTTAAAAACAAAAAATTATTATATTTTCTAAGGTTGTAACCTTCGAAAATGATAAAAAATCCCAAAGACAATTTTTTTATTATTTTTATTTTTTAAATAAAACTTTATAAACCACTAAATGCCTAAAAATTTAAATCTCTAGACTCCTAAACCCCAAAACCCCCTAAATACTTAAACCATTAAACTTATATAACCTAAATAATAAATAATAAATCTCATTTTTATTTGTTTTCATTATAATTTTAAATATTCATTTTATTATTTTTAAGTTTATCTTTATAGAAATATTAATTACAAAATAAATAATGAGTGAGACATATATAGATTTAATAAATTATTTTTTATGAAAAAAAATATAAGCTTATAAAAATAAACAAAATTTCAAAAATTTAAAATTTTATTTAGTAATATAATTTACTTTGATTTTGAATTATTTTGAGTTCTACAAATATATTTTAATTAATATCTATCTTATTAATAATAGTTTATTAATTTATTTTTTGATCAACAATATAATATATATTAATAAAATTTTTTATATTGAATTTACATCAAATATAATTATTAAGATTATTATAACTAAGTATTGTATTCATATTATAGAACTATTAAAAAAATATTATATTTTCAAAGATTATAACCATTGAATATCACGAAAATTCATAAATATAAATGTGCAAAAATATAAATCAATAAACATATTAACCCCAAAACCATAAAAACTTAATCCATTAAATAGGTATACCTTAAATAATAAATAATAAATCTCATTTTTATTAGTATTCATTATGATTTTAAATATTCATTTTAATTATTTATCAATTTATTTTTATAAAAATATTAATTACAAAATAAATTATCAGTGAGACTAATATAATTTAAATAATTTATTTTTCATCAAAAAAATAAATATGCTTATAAAATGAGGCAAAATTTTTAAAATAAAAAATTATTATTTAGTAATATATATTATTTTGATTTTGAATCATTTTAGATTCTACAATTATATTTTAATTTATATCATTCTTATTAATACTAGTTTATTAATTTATTTATTGATCATTATTATAATATCTATTAATAAAATTATTTATATTAAGTTTACATTATATATAATTATTAAGATTATTATAACTAAATATTATATTCACATTTAAAAAAATTTAAATTATTTTATTTTCAAAGATTACAACTTTCAAAAATTAAAAAAAATCAAAAAATTAAATATTTTTTTATCTAATTCTTTAGATAATAACTATAAACACTAAAGGTCTAAACACTTAAATCACTAAACTCCTAAACCCAAAAATACTTAAATACTTAAACCATTAAACTGGTATATCATGAATTATAAATAATAAATCTCAATTTTATTTGTATTTATTATAATTTTAAATAATTATTTTAATTATTTATTAGTTTATTATTATAGAATTATAAATTACAAAATAAATTATGAGTAAGACAAATTAATTTAAATAAATAATTTATAATAACAAAAATAAAAAGTTATAAAAAAAGCAAAACATTAAAAAAATTATTATTAAGTAATATATTTTACTTTGATTTTGAATAAATTTAGATTTTGCAAGTATCTTTTAAATAATATCTATCTTATTAATAATAGTTTATTAAATTTTTATTGATCATTATTATAATATCTAGCAATGTAATTATTTATATTGAATTTAAATGACTTTAAATTTTTAAGATTATTACAACTAAATATTATATTTACATTTGAAAAAAAAATATAAAAATTATTATATTTTCAAAGGTTATAACCATCAAAAATTAAAAAAATAATAAAACTAAATTTTTTGTTATATCATTGTTTAAATAAAACTTTTAAACCACTAAATGCATAAACACTTAAATCTCTAAACTCCTAAACGGAAAAGCCACTAAATACTTAAACCTTTAAACTCGTAAACCTTAAATATAATTTAAATAATTTATTAAAATATTATTTACAAAATAAATTATTAGATATACAAATATAAATTAAATAATTTAATTTTCATCAAAAAAATATCATCTTATAAAAAGAAGTAAAAACTAAAAAAAATTATTATTTAGTAATAAATTTTACTTGGATTTTGAATATATTTGCAATTATATTTTAATTTATATCTATCAAATTAATAATATCATATTAATTTATTTTTTCCTAAAAACATAAATCGCTAAAGTCATAAACAAAAAAACCTCTAAATACTTAAAATATTTTACTGAATACATTAATAATAATTCATAAATCTCATTTTAATTTTTTTTCAGTATAATTTTAAATTTTAATTTTAATTATTTATCAGTTTATTTTTATAGAAATATTAATTACAAACAAAATTATTAGTGAGAGAGATCTAATTTAAATTAGATTGGTATACCCAAAATAATAAAGAATAAATCTCAATATTAATTTTTTCATTATAATTTTAAATATTCATTATAATTATTTATTTGTTTATTTTTATATAAATATTAATTAAAAAAATAAATTATGAGTTAGACAAATATAATTTATATAAATTAATTTTCAACAAAAAAATATGGATAAACTTTTTAAAAGAATAAAAAATTTCAAAACAACAAATTATTATATAGTTATATATTTTGATTTTTTACGAATTATTTTAGGTTTTTTTATTATATTTTAATTGATATCTATCTTATTAATAATAGATTATTAATTTATTTTTTTATCATTTTTAGAATATTTATCAATAATATTGTTTATATTGAATTTAAATGATATAAAAATATAATGATTATTATAACTAAATATTGAATTAACATTTCAAAAAAAATTAAAAATTACTATAATTTCAAATGATATAACATTTGAAAATATCAAAAAATAATAAAAATAAATATTCTTTTATTTTAATTTCTAAATAAAACCTATAAACCACTAAATGCATACACTATAAAATAAATAAACTCCTAAGGCCCGTAATGTCTAAATACATAAACCATTAAACTGCTATATACTACTTAATAATTAAGAAATCTAATTTTTATTTCAATTTATTATTATTTTAAATATTCATTTTAATTATTTATATGTTTATTTTATAAAAATATTTATTACAAAATAAATTATGAGTGCGACAAATATATTTTAAATAATTTATTTTTAATCAAAAAAATAAATACGCTTAAAAAATAAGTAAAATTTTAAAAATTATTTATTATTATCCAGAAATATTTTTTTACTTTTATTCTGAATCAATTTGCATTTCGTAAATATTTTTTAATTAATATTTATCTTATTATTAATAGTTTATTAATTTAATTTTTGATCATAATTATAATATCTATAAAAAAAATTGTTCATATTGAATTTATATGATATATAATTATTAAAATTATTATTACTAAATATTGTACTCACATTTCAAAAATTTTTAAATATTTTTATACTTTCAATGGTTATAACCTATGAAAATGACAAAAAATTACTAAAATTTTTTTGTTATTTTTTCAAAGGTTATAACCTTCAAAAATGAGAAAAATAACAAGAATAATTTTTTTGTTATATCATTGTTTAAATAAAACTTATAAACCATTAAATGCCTAAATACATAAATCTCTAAACTCCTAAACCCCGAAGACCCTAAATACCTAAACCTTTGAACTCATAAACCTTAAATATAATTTAAATAATTTATAGAAATATTAATTACAAAATAAATTATGAGTGACAAATATAATTTAAATAATATATTTTTAACAAAAGAATATATAAGCTTATAAAATGATGCAAAAACTAAAAAAAAATTATTATTTATTAATAAAATTTACTTTGATTTTGTATTATTTTAGGTTTTTTAATTATATTTTAATTTATATCTATCATATTAATAATAGTTTCTTAATTTATTTTTTGATAATTGATATAATATTATCAATAAAATTGTTTATATTTAGTTTATATTATATATAGTAATAATTATTATTATTACTAAATATTGTATTCACATTTTTAAAAAATTTTAAATTTATTATATTTTCAAATGTTATGACATTTGAAAATTTGAAAAAATATCAAAAATAAATTTTTTATTATTTCATTGTTTAAATAAAAGTTATAACCATTAAATGCCTAAATACTTAAATCAATAAATTCTAAATCTCGAAAACCCTTAATAGATAAATTTTTTAAACAGGTATATCCTAAATAATAAATAATAAATCTCATTTTTATTTTTTTCATTATAATTTTAAATATTCATTTGAATTATGTATTTGTTTAATTATATATAAATATTAATTACAAAATAAATTATAAGTTAGACAAATATAATCTATATAAATTATTTTTCAACAAAAAAATATAGATAAACTTATTAAAAGAAAAAAAAATCAAAAACAAAAAATTATTATATAGTAATATATTTTATTTTGTTTCTGAATCATTTTTGGTTTTGTAATTATATTTTAATTGATATCCATGTTATTAATAATAGATTATTAATTTATATTTTGATCATTATTAGAATATTTAACAATAAAAATATTTATATTTAATTTATATGATATATAGATTTAATAATCATTATAACTAAATATTGTATTCACTTTTGAAAAAAATTTTAAAATTATTATATTTCAAAGATTATAACCTTTGAACATGGGAAAAAACAAAAAAAAAATTATTACTTCATTGTTTAAATAAAACCCATAAATCACTAAATGCCTAAACACTTAAATCACTAAACTACAAAATTCCGATACCCCTATATAGATAATCATTTAAATGGGTTGACCCTAAATAATAATTAATAAATTTGATTTTTATTTGTTTTCATTATCATTTAAAAAATTCTCTTTGATTGTTTAGTTTTTTATTTATATATATATATTAATTATAAAATAAATTATCAGTTAAAAATATAATTTATAAAAATTATTTTTCATCAAAAAATATATAAGCTTATAAAAAGAATAAAAATTTAAAAAAAATAATTAATATTAAGTAATATATTTTGCTTTGCTTTTGAATCATTTTAGGTTTTGATATTATATTTTAAGTTATATCAATCTTATTCATAATACATTTTTAATTTATTTTTTAATAATTATTAGAATATCTATCAATAAAATTGTTTATATTGAATTTATATGATATATAATTATTATGATTATTATAAATAAATATTTATTCACTTTTGAACAAAATTTAAAAATTATTATATTTACAAAGGTTATAACCTTTGAAAATATCAAAAAATAATAAAAATAATTTTTTGTTATTTTTTTTCTTAAATAAAACCTATAAACCACTAAATACATACATAGTTAAATCAGTAAACTACTAAACCCCGTAATGCCTAAATACTTAAACCATTAAAATGCTATATACTACTTAATAATTAATAAATCTAATTTTTATTTCTATTTATTATTATTTTTAATATTCATTTTAATTATTTATTAGTTTATTTTTATAGAAATATGTATTAAAAAATAAAGTATGATTGTGACAAATATAATTTAATTAATTTATTTTTAATAAAAAAAAATATACGCTATAAAAGAAGTATAAATTTAAAAATTTAAAATTATTATCCAGTAATATATTTTACTATAATTTTCACTCACTTTGGGTTTCGTAAATATTTTTTAATTAATATCTATCTTTTTATTAATAATTTATTACTTTAATTTTTGATCATTATTATATTATCTATCAATAAAATTGTTTATATTGAATTTATATGATATATAATTTTTAAAATTTTTAAAACTAAATATTGTATTCACATTTCAAAAAATTGTAAATATTATTATATTTTCAAAGGTTATAACCTATGAAAATGATAAGAAATTATAGAACATTTTTTTGTTATTTTATTTTTTTATATAAAACCTATAAACCACTAAAATCCTAAAAACATAAATCGCTAAACTCTTAACGGCAAAACCTATAAATACTTAAACTTTTAAACTGGTATACATAAATAATAAATCTTAAATCTCATTTTAATTTTTATTCAGTATAATTTTAAATATTTATTTTAATTATTTATCAGTTTATTTTTATAGAAATTTTAATTAGAAAATAAATTATTAGTGAGACGGATCTAATTTAAATTAAACCAGTATCCCTAAATAATAAATAATAAATAATAAATCTAATTTTTTTATTCTAATTTAAAATATTCATTTTAATTTTTTATTTGTTATTTATATATAAATATTAATTACAAAATAAATTATGTGTTAGACAAATATAATTTATAAAAATTATTTTCCATAAAAAAATATAGTTAAACTTATTAAAAGAATAAAAAATTCAAAAATAAAAAATTATTATTTAGTAATATATTTTTCTTTGCTTCTGAATCATTTTAAGTTTTAAATTGTATTTTAATTAATATCTATTTTATTATTAATGGATTATAAATTTATTTTTTGATTATTATTAGAATATTTATCAATAAAATTATTTATATTGAATTTATATAATATATAAATATAATAATTAGTATAACTAAATATTATATTCATATTTGAAAAAAATTTAAAAATTATTATATTTTCAAAGGTTATAATCTTTGAAAATATCAAAAAATAATAAAAATAAATTTTTTGTTATTTTATTTTTTAAATAAAACCTATAAACCACTAAATACTAGGGGTGCTCATGCGACGGGATGGGACGAGGATTACAAATCCCCCATCCCTTCCCACAGTTCGGAGATTTTTTTTTTGAAGATCCAGACCCATCCCATAGGTTGAAAATATTAGGATGGGATGGGACGTAGATCAGGGATTTTGGGTAGGAGCAAATGGTTCCGGGACGGAATGAAGTTTGGACATTTTTTTCAATTTATTTTCTTCAAACTGGCCAAGTTATTTTATGTCGATACCTTTTGTTGTACCATTTATGATTCCATAGTTATGTATCTTTCAAACTCAAATTGGGCCAATTTTGTTTTGTCAAATAGGCTGAATACCGCAAACGTGTTCTATTACCTTGTCAAAAGCATTGATGTGCAGAAAAGGATAGAAATGTTAAATAGAACGGGAATGAGTTGTGTGCTTAATTTGGTTCTTTGTTTTGTCACAAGTTGGCTTTGTTCAGTCGAGTGAAAGTTAAACATAATAGCAATACTATATTTTTTAAACAATTACTTAAGATATTAAGGAATAGCTAAAGATGACCACAAACATTGGTAGCATGAATTACTACTAATTGCTAAAATTACGCAGCTTAATATTACAAAAAAAAATACAACTAATAAAAACCATGATAAGAATCATTTCAAAGGTCCGTCCCGGAACAGCATCGAAAATCCAAACCCAATTACTTATCTCTTCTACAACTCCTCCCTTTTCTTCCTCCACAAAAGAAGGAAGACCAAAGATGAAAATGTGTTAATCTTGTAGACATAAATTCCTAAGATGAAAGAGTAATAAAAAAACAAAATATTACCATATACAATTTAATACACCCATTCCAAATTTATTTGGCCAACTATAGTTGGAAGAATATTTGGATCTTGTGACCCCTCTAAAAATTCTAATTGAACCATATTTTTATTAAATTGAATGAATAAAATAAGTAAAAGTGAAATTAAAATTTACAAGATTTGTATACTAACCTAATTCATTATCATCAAGGTCTTGAACTAATTCTTCAAGTTCAATAGGTTTGTTTGAGCTTCTCAACCAATCTTGTAGACATATGAGAACTTCAGCTTTAATAGGTGTTAAAGAACACCTAAATTTATCGAAAGTTCTCCCCCCAGTGCTAAATGTAGATTCGTAGGCCACAATAGATGCTTGGATAGCAAATACATCCCTTGCCTCATTTGCCAAAGAAGGATACCTAACTTCATTTACCTTTCACCAGTTTATAAGATCAAAATCAATTCTATTTTTTTCAAGTTTGTCCTCCAAGTTGCTAACCAACTCTTCCAAAGCTGCAACTTCTTGTTCTTTCTCCAATTCAACAAAAAAAATCATCAACATAAGTATCACTACCATCAAAGAAATCATCATTTTTCTTCAACACAGTAGAAGAGAAATCATCTTCTTTTGATTCATTTTCATTTAAATCTTTATAATCATCCATCATCTCATTTAAAGCATTTATAACCTTTTTCACCAAAATTTTGGCCAATTCCTCTCCATAATGCTAAGTGTACTTAACCTTGAAATATTTTAGCTTATATCTAGGATCCATCACTACTTCTACAAAAAACATAATATTTGTTGACTAAAGAGAACCCCAAAAATTGTTCAATTTATGCCTCATTTTCATACCCATTTCACACACCATTGTATCTCTACTATTTTCACGAAGCTCAATTTATTTCAAAATTCGAATAATCTCAATAAAATAAACACTATAGGTAGAATAATTTGAGCCAGATAATTAACAAGTAACCTCATAAAAAGTTTTCAAGAAACGAGCTAAAATTTTTGCGTTTGTTCAGTCTCTCTCAGTTTGAACATTTGAACCAAACTCCTTCAAAAACCTTTAGTCTTTATCCTCCAACTTATCAAATTCTTTTTGATATTTATATCAGTTTTTAGCATCAAATATGTTGAATTCCATCTTGTAGGACATTCTAATTGCAATGAGGATCCATATGTCAAGTTTGCTTCTTCAACACATAACTTAAACATATCAAATCTTTTAGGACTGCTCCTCACATATTTCACCACACCTCTAATTTTTTGAATAGCACCCTCAACTACTGCAAAGCCATCTCTGACAATTAAGTTTTGGATATGAGCACAACATCTCATATTAAAATGCTCACCTCTCAAACGTACTACACTTTTCTTCACAAGCCTTTTTTTCAATTGTTCAACTGCAACATCATTATTTGATGCATTGTCAACTAGTAATGCAGCATCAACTTTCTCAAACCACATTCATATATTCAAAACTCAATAGCAATTATATTTGTCTAACTCCAAATTTATTTTTTTATTAATATTTATAATAAAATAAAAAAATAAATAATTAAAATGAATATATAAAATTATAATGAAAAAAAATGAGATTTATTCTTTATTATTTAGGATATACCAGTTTAATTTAAATTATATTTTTCTCACAAATAATTTATTTGTATTTAATATTTCAATAAAAATAAACTGATAAATAATTAAAATAAAAATTTAAAATTATACTGAATAAAAATTAAAATGAGATTTATGATTTTTATTAATGTATACCAGTTTAATATTTTAAGTATTTAGAGGTTTTGTCATTTAGGACTTTATCGATTTATGTTTTTAGGCATTTAGTGGTTTATAGGTTTTGTTTAAACAATGAAATAACAAAATAATTATTTTTGATATTTTTCCATATTTTCAAAGATTATAACCTTTGACAATATAATAATTAAAAAATTTTTTAAAAATGTGAATACAATATTTAGTAATAATAATCATTATAATTATATATAATATAAACTAAATATAAACAATATTATTCATAGATATGATATCGATTATCAAAAAATAAATTAATATGTTATTATTATTATGATGGATATAAATTAAAATATAATTGCAAAACCTAAAATTATTCAAAATCCACGTAAATTTATTACTAATTAATAATTTTTTTAGTTTTTGCTTCTTTTTATAAGCTTATATATTTTTTTGATGAAAAATAAATTATTTAAATTATATTTGTATCACTCATAATTTATTTTGAAATTAATATTTTATTAAATTATTTAAATTATAATTAAGGTTTATGAGTTTAAAGGTTTACGTATTTAGGGGCTTTTGTGTTTAGGAGTTTAGATGTTTAAGTGTTTAGGCATTTAGTGGTTTATAAGTTTTATTTAAACTATGATATAGCAAAAAATTTATTTTTATTATTTTTTCTAATTTTTGAAGATTATATATCCTTTGAAAATATAATAATTTTTAAATTTTTTTCAAATGTCAATATAATATTTATTTATAATAATCCTAGTTATTATAATTCATTTAAATTCAATATAAATAATTTTATTGCTAGATATTATAATTATGATCAAAAAATAAATTAATATACTATTATTAATAAAATAGTTATTATTTAAAAAGTATTTGCAAAATCTAAATTTATTCAAATCAAAGTAAAATATATTACTAAATAATATATTTTTTTAATGTTTTGCTTTTTTTATAACTTTATATTTTTGTTATTAAAAATAAATTATTTAAATTATATTTATCTTACTAATAATTTATTTTGTAATTTATAATTCTATAATAATAAACTACTAAATAATTAAAATAAATATTTAAAATTATAATGAATACAAATAAAATTGAGATTTATCATTTATTATTTAGGATATACCGGTTTAATGGTTTAAGTATTTAGGTGTTTTGTGGTTTATGAGTTTAGTGATTTATTTGTTTAGACCTTTAGTGATTTATAGATTTTTTAAAGAAAGAATAGCAAAAAATTTAATTTTTTGATTTTTTTTAATTTTTGAAGGTTGTAACATTTGAAAATATAATAATAATTAATTTTTTTTATAAATGTGGATATAATATTTAGTTATAATAATTTTAATAATTATATATAATATAAACATAATATAAATAATTTTATTGGTAAATATTATAATAATGATTAATAAATAAATTAATAAACTTGTATTTATAAGAATGATATAAATTAAAATATAATTGTAAAATCTAAAATGATTCAAAATCAAAATAAGATATATTATTGAATAAAATTTTTTATTTTTAAAATTTTGCCTATTTTTAAGAGCATTTTTGTTGATGAAAAATAAATTATTTAAATTATATATGTCTCACTAATAATTTATTTTTTTTAATTATATTTCTATAAAAATATACTAATAAATAATTAAAATGAATATTTAAAATTATAATAAATACTAATAAAAGTGAGATTTATGATTTATTATTTAGACTATACTAATTTAATGTTTTAAGTAATTATGAGCTTCGGGGTTTAGGAGTTTAGTCATTTTAGTATTTAGTCATTTAGTGGTTTATAGGTTTTATAAAGAAAATAAAATAACATAAAATTTATTTTTGTTATTTTTTCTCATTTTTAAGGTTATAACCTTTGAAAATATAATAATTTTTAAATTTTTTTTGAAAAGTGAATACAATATGAAGTTATAATAAGCATAATAATTATATATCATATAATTTCAATATAAACTTTTTTATTGATATTTATTATAAAAATGATCATAAAAAATTAATAACCTATTATTAATAAGATAAGTATTGTTTAAAATATATTTGCAAAACCTAAAATGATTAAAAATCAAAGTGAAATATTTTACTAAATATTAATTTTAAATTTATAAATTTTTGTATTCTTTTATAAGCCTATATATTTTTTGATGAAAAATAAATTATTTAAATTATATTTGTATGACTATTAATTTATTTTTTAATTTATATTTCTATAAAATTAATCTAATAAATAATTAAAATGTATATTTAAAATTATAATAAATACTAATAAAAATGAGATTTATTATTTATTATTTAGGGTATAACTATTTAATTGTTTAAGTTTTTTGTGGTTTTCGGGTTAAGGAGTTTATTGATTTATATGTTTACACATTTAGGTGTTTATAGGTATTATTTAATCAATGAAATAACAAAATAAATTATTTTTATGAATTTTCATTATTTTCAAAGGTTATGACCTTTGAAAATATAATAATTTTTTAATAGTTCTAAAATATGAATACAATACTTAGTTATAATAATCTTTATAATTATTTTTGTTGTAGATTCATTATAAAAAAATGTATTAATATATATTATAAAAATTATCAAAAAATAAATTAATAAACTATTATTAATAAGATAGATATTAATTAAAATATATTTGCAGAACCCATAATAATTCAAAATCAATGTAAATTATATTACTAAATAAAATTTGAAATTTTTGAAATTTTGTTTATTTTTATGAGCTTATTTTTTTTCATAAAATATAATTTATTTATATTATATCTGTCTCACTCATTATTTATTTTTTAATTAATATTTCTATAAACATAAACTAAAAAATAATTAAAATGAATATTTAAAATTATAATGAATACAAATAAAAATGATATTTATTATTTATTATTTAGGTTATATAGGTTTAATGGTTTAAGTAGTTAGGGGGTTTTGGGGTTTAGGAGTCTAGAGATTTAAATGTTTGGCATTTAGTGGTTTATAAGTTTTATTTAAATAATAAAATAATAAAAATTTATTTTTTTGATTTTTTATCATTTTTTAAGGTTTAAACCTTTGAAAATATAATAATTTTTAAATTGTTTTCAAATGTAAATATAATATTTAGTTATAATAACTTAATAATTATAAGACATTTTAATTGAATATAAGTAATTTTATTGTTTGATATTATAAAAATGTTCAAATAATAAATTAATAAACTATTATTAATAAGATTGATCGCAACTTAAAATATAATTGCAAAACTTATATATAATGATTCAAAATCAAAGTAAAATATATTACTAAATTATAATTTTTTGTTTAAATTTTTACTTCTTTATATAAGCTTATTTTTTTTTGATTAAAAATAAATTATTAAAATTATATTTGTCTCACTCATTATTTATTTTATGATTGATATTTCTATAAAAAATAAACTAATAAAAAATTAAAATGAATATTTAAAATTATAATGAATACAAATTATAATGAGATTTATGATTTATTATATAGGGTATACCGG
Source organism: Sapria himalayana (assembly GCA_029783825.1). Lineage (NCBI taxonomy): Eukaryota > Viridiplantae > Streptophyta > Magnoliopsida > Malpighiales > Rafflesiaceae > Sapria > Sapria himalayana. The sequence continues at coordinate 59,914 of JAREIK010012317.1, read as the reverse complement.
TTTAATGGTTTGATTATATATGAGTTTTGTCTTTTAGGAGTTTATCAATTTATGTTTTTAGGCATTTAGTGGTTTATAGGTTTTATTATATAATAAAAATTTAGAATTCTATTTTTTATTTTTTCTGATTTTCAAAGGTTATAACCTTTGAAAATAAAATAATTTTTAAAATTTTTTGAAATGTGAATACCATGTATACTTATATTAATCTTACTATTTATATATCATATAAATTCAATATAACTAATTTTAAAGATATATATTATAATAATGATCAAAAATAAAATTAATAAACTATTATAAATAATATAAATATTAATTAAAATATATTTACATAAAACAAAATGATTCAAAATCAAATCAAAATATATTACTAAATAATAATATTAAATTTTTAAAATTTTTTTTTATTTTATAAGCTTATATTTTTTTAATTAAAATAAATTATTTAAATAATATTTGTCTCCCTCAAAATTTATTTTGTAATTAATATTTCTAAAAAATTAAACTATAAATAATTTAAATGAATATTTAAAATTATAATAAATAGAAATAAAAATGAGATTTATTATTTATTAAGTAGTATATAGCTTTTAAAAGGTTTATGTATTTAGGTGTTTCGGGATTTATGAGATTACTGATTTAAGTTAGTATGCATTTAATGATCTATAGGTTTTATTTAAAAAATGAAATAATAAAAATTTATTTTTATTATTTTTTCTCATTTTTTATGATTATAACCTTTGAAAATATAATAATTTTTTAATTTTTTTCAAAAGTGAATTCTATATTTAGTTATAATAATCATTATATTTATATATAATATAAATTTAATATAAACTATTTTATTGATAAATATGCTAATAATGATCAAAAATAAATTAATAATCTATTATTAATAAGATAGATATCAATTATAATATAATTACAAAACCTAAAATTATTCAGAAGGAAAGAAAAATATATTACTATATAATAATTTTTTTTTTTGATTTTTTTTTTCTTTTAAAAAGTTTATATGTATTATTTTGATGAAAAATAATTTATATAAATTATATTTGTGTAACTCATAATTTATTTTGTAATTAATATTTATATAAAAATAAACAAATATATAATTAAATTTGAATATTTAAAATTAAAATGAAAAAAAAATGAGATTTATTCTTTATTATTTAGGATATACCGGTTTAATTTAAATTAGATCTGTCTCACAAATACTTTATTTTGTAATTAATATTTCTATAAAAATAAATTGATAAATAATTAAAAAAAATTAAAATTATACCGAATAATTAAAATAATTCATTTTGTTCCTCTCTCAACTCTAGAATGATTGCTAAAGCTCTAACCAAAATAATATGAGCTTTTAATTTATCTCTATTATGTCTCATCATATTTGATGTTGAATCACTGGGCTATCAAAGGTAATTTGACTATTGTATGCTAACAGACCAAACCAACGTTGTACCCGTATGTGTTGAAATAGCTAGTTGTTGAGGATTCTATTTATATTGATTATTGTAATTTCTTCTAAAATATCTTTCATGCATACACTCAAAGCACTTTTTTAAAAAAATAGTTCACCTCTAAAAAAACCACCTTGTAGCCTATTAGAACAAACTAGCTCTAGGGCGGTTTGGGCAGGGCAAAAAGTATGGGCTCTCTTTCAATCAAGAATCAAAAAATTTATTTTATTGACATGTCTAAGCCTTTTTTTCATATCCTAATGGATATGAAAAGTATCATTTCTTTCTTTTTATATTAAATGAGTTATGTATACAAGCTCACAATACCCAAAAAGGTATAAATGAATCATATTAAAATGTATAAAAGGTTTTAATCAGTGCTCAAAATATTAGTCTTGCATATTGACACTTGAGGTCACAAATCAAAGGAAAAGGCCATAGTGATATTTCCAATCCCATGAATTTTAGCTATAGAAAGTTATAAAGAGTAGTACTCGAGCTTTAACTATTTCTAGGGTCATGAATTTTCTCTTGAGGAATGTCCAAAGTTACAATCATTCCTAGTGCAATGACTTTTTAAATATAAAGATAAAATGCACAAACTATGGTCATATCCAATACTGTGACCCAGTATTATAGTGATTAAATATGTATTCATGATCACTCTTAACGCCATTACAATATGTTCAACAGAGAGACACAAGTTATGGCATATTCTCATCGATATGATTTTGTGTTCTAGAGACAAAATATACAATCATGACCATTGCTAATGCTACAATAATCTAAAGCAAGAAAGAGACTGAATCCAAAATCACCCCTTGAGTCATGACTTTGTGTTACATATACAAAAAGATAAATATGTGACATTATTAAAAGTTGTGAATTTCAATTTAAATTTAACACTTTGTCATTTGATTATAAAAGTGCAAAACATGAGATTTAGGATTTGTGGTTTATGGATTAGGGTTATAGTTTATGGTTTAAGGTTTAGAATTTAAATTTAGGGGTTATGGTTTTTTTTGTTTTTTTTGTTTTTTTTTGGAAAATATACACTTTATTTAACATTTAGGCACACAACTTACAACAGACTAAAAAGGTGACTAATTTAGGCCAGCCCACCAAATCCTATTCACATTAATGATTCTATGCATAAAATATATAAAATAACATAATTCCTAATAATTCCAAGTGTACGAATACAACTAAAATCACATGGCATTCCCGGACTTCAGAGTTGGCATTGAGTCATTATGCGAACTGCGTCCTTTCCATTCGGATTTGTAAAAACCTTTTGGAGGAACATGAATGATGCACCATATTAAAACTATGCAAATATAAGATTGTGCATGTGCGTGACATGCAACATCAAGCGTTTGCCTTTGTCATTGCTATGCAATGGAATACATGTAAAACTGAATACCCATAAATCCACAAGTCCATATCTACGACACTTTATCAATTCATTCTCACCTATGAATTCAACATTCTTTTGCTCCGATGATCCTCAAAAGATAGATAATCTTAATAATTTTTAAATTATTAAATTTTTAAATTATTTTCAAATGTAAATATAATATTTAGTTATAATAATCCTAATAATTATATATCAAGTAAATTTAATATAAATAATTTTATTGATAAATATTCTAATAATGATCAAAAAATAAATTAATAATCTATTATTAATAAGAAAGATATCAATTAAAATATAATTACAACACCAAAAATGATTTAGAAGCAATGCAAAAAATATTACTATATAATAATTTTTTGTTTTGAATTTTTTTTTATTTTAAAAAGTTTATCTATAATTTTTTGATGAAAAATAATTTATATAAATTATTTTTGTCTAGCTCAATTTATTTTGTAATTAATATTTATATATAAATAAACAAATAAATAATTAAAATGAATATTTAAAATTATAATGAAAAAAATGAGATTTATTAATTATTATTTAGGGATATTGTTTTAATTTAAATTAGCACTGTCGCAATAATAATTTATTTTGTAATTAATATTTCTATAAAAATAAATTGATAAATAATTAAAATAAAAATTTAAAATTATACTAATTAAAAATTAAAATGAGATTTATGATTTATTATTAATCTATACCAGTTTAATGGAATAAGTATTTAGAGGTTTTGTCATTTAGGACTTTAACAATTTGTGTTTTTAAGCATTTGGTAGTTTATAGGTTTTATTTAAACAATGAAATAAGAAAAAAAATAATTTTGATATTTTTTCACGTTTTCAAAGGTTATAACCTTTGAAAAATATAATAATTTTAATTTTTTTTAAAAATGTGAATATAATATTTAGTAATAATAATCATTATAATTATATATAATATAAACTAAATAAAAACAATTTTATTGATTTTAATTATTTATTAATTTATTTTTATAAAATATTTATTACAAAATAAATTATGAGTGCGACAAATATAATATAAATAATTTATTTGTAATCAAAAAAATATATATGCTTATAAAAGAAGTAAAAATTCAAAAATTAAAAATTATTATACAGTAATATATTATAGTTTAATCTTGAATCGATTTGGGTATTGTAAATATTTTTTAATTAATATCTATCTTATTATTAATAGTTTATTAATTTAATTTTTGATCATAATTATATTATCTATCAATAAAATTGTTTATATTGAATTTATATGATATATAATTATTAATATTATTATAACTAAATATTGTATTCACATTTCAAGAATTTTTAAATATTATTATTTTTTCAAAGGTTATAACCTATGAAAATGATAAAAAATTACAAATTTTTTTTGTTATTTTATTGTTTAAATAAAACCTATAAACAACTAAGTGCCTAAAAACATAAATTGCTAAACTCCTAAATGAAAAAAACCTTTACATACATAAACCATTAAATGCTTAAATACTTAAATCAATAACTTCTACATCTAAAAAACACTAAATAGATAAATTTTTAAACATGTATATCCTAAATAATAAAGAATTAATCTCAATATTATATTTTTAATTATAATTTTAAATATTCATTTTAATTATTTATTTGTTTATTTTTATATAAATATTAATTACAAAATAAAATATAAGTTATACAAATATAATTTATATAAATTATTTTTCAATATAAAAATATAGATAAACTTATTAAAAGAAAAAAAATTTAAAAACAAAAAAATATTATATAGTAATATATTTTGCTTTGTTTATGAATCAATTTAGGTTTTGTAATTATATTTTAATTGATATCTAACTTATTAATAATAGATTATTAATCTATTTTTTGATCATTATTAGAATATTTATCAATAAAATTTTTTATATTGAATTTATATGATATATAAATTCAATAATTATTATAATTAAATATTGTATTCACTTTTAAAAAATGTTTTAAAATTTTTATAATTTCAAAGTTTATAACCTTTGAACATGTTAAAAAATAAAAAAAATATATTTTTTTGTTATTACATTATTTAAATAAAACCTATAAATCACTAATTGCCTAAACACTTAAATCACTAAACTAAAAAATTCTGATACCCCTATATAGATAATACTTTAAATGGGTATACCCTAAATAATAATTAATAAATCTCATTTTTGTTTGTTTTCATTATAATTTAAAAAATTCATTTTGATTGTTAAGTTTTTTATTTATATATATATATATTAATTATAAAATAAATTATGAGTTTAAAATATAATTTATAAAAATTATTTTTCATCAAAAAATAGATATGCTTTTAAAAAGAATAAAATTTTAAAAACAAATAATTATTATTAAGTAATATATTTTGCTTTGCTTTTGAATCATTTTAGGTTTTGATATTATATTTTAAGTAATATCAATCTGATTCTTAATAGGTTTTTAATTTATTTTTTGATAATTATTAGAATATCTATGAATAAAATTGTTTATATTGAATTTATATGATATATAATTATTATGATTATTATAAATAAATATTGTATTCACTTTTGGAAAAAATTTAAAAATTATTATTTTTTCAACGGTTTTTAATCTTAAAAAATGAGAAAGGATACAAAAAATAAATTTTTTGTTATTTCTTTTTTAAATAAAACCTATAGACCACTGAATGTTTACTTACATAAATCAGTAGCTCATAAAACCCAAAACCCCTAAATACATAAATCTTATAACAGCTGTATACTACTTAATAAATAATAAATCTCATTTTTATTTCTATTTATTATAATTTTAAATATTCAATTTAATTATTTATATTTTAATTTTTAGAAAAATTAATTACAAAATAAATTTCGAGTGAGACAGATATTATTTACATAAATTTATTTTTAATCATAAAAAAATATAAGATTATAAAAAGATGGAAAAATTTAAAAATTAAATATTATTATTTAGTAATATATTTTTATTTGATTTTGAATTAATTTGTGTTATGTAAATATATTTTAATTAATATTTATATTATTAATAATAGTTTATTAATTTAATTTTTTTTCATTATTATAATATCTATCATTAAAATTATTTATATTGAATTTATATGATATATAATTAATAAGATTAATATAATTATACATGGTATTCACATTTCAAAAGATTTTAAAAATTATTCTATTTTTAAAGATTATAATCTTTGAAAATCAAAAAAAATCAAAAAAAATTATTTTTATTATATAAATAAAACATATATACCACTAAATGCCTACAAACATAAATTACTAAACTCCTAAAAGACAAAACCCCTAAATAATCGATCCATTAAACCGGTATACCATATATAATTGTTGAGCAATTGTGCTTGCATGGTAGTGAGATTGAGATACAGAAACACAGAAATAACATAAAAAAAGCAATATATATATCCCAATTCAGCAACCATCCATGATATATTCAAAAAATGAGAAATAATCACAAAATAATATGGTTCGCTAGTCGCTCAGTACGAATAGCTAAATCCACTAGAAAATACATATGAATTACAGATTAAAGCAACAGAAATGTCTTAGAGTATGCAGCACATAGAATAGTCGCGATAAATCACACAGAGAGAAGAGAGATAGAAGATGAACAGTTCCACGAGTCCAAAAATAGCCACCCGAAAATAAAATTACAAAACATTTTATATTAAAATTTCTCTCCGTTATTGTGCTACTACTGCATCCCCGGCCTCTTAAAATTTTTTTTCTTGCACTTACATGAAAATATTAAAAAAGAATAAATATTTGGTTATACAAACAGATTATCAAAAAATAAATTACATATAAAGCAATAATAAATCTTAAATCTCATTTTAATTTGTATTCATTAAAATTTAAAATATTCATTTTAAATATTAATTAGTTTATTTTTTATATAAATATTAATTACAAAATAAATAATTAGTCAGACAAATATAATATTAATAATTTACTTTTAATAAAAAAAAATATAAACTTATAAAAAGAAGTAAAAATTTGAAAACAAAAAATTATTATTTAGTAAAAAATTTTACATTGATTTTGAAACATTTTAGGTTTTGTAATTAGATTTTAATTTATATTTATCATATTAATAATAGTTTATTAATTTATTTTTTGATAATTGATATCATATCTATCAAAAAAATTATTTATAATTAGTTTATATTATATATACTTATAATGATTATTATTACTAAATATTTTATTCACATTTAAAAAAATTTCAAAATTATTATATTTTCAAGTGTTATAACCTTTGAAAATGTGAAAAAATAACAAAAATAATTTTTTTGTTATTTCATTGTTTAAATAAATCTTATAAGCCACTAAATGCCTAAATACTTAAATCAATATCTCCTAAATCACGAAAACCCTAAATAGATAATCATTTAAACCGGTATACCCTAAATAATAAATAAGAAATCTCAATATTATTTTTTTCATTATAATTTAAAATATTCATTTTAATTATTTATTCGTTTATTTTTATATAATTATTAATTACAGAATAAATTGAGTTAGACATATATAATTTATATAATTATTTTTCATCAAAAAAATATAGATAAACTTTTTAAAATAAAAAAATTCAAAATAAAAAATTATTATATAGTAATATATTCTGCTTTATTTCTGAATCATTTAGGTTTTGTAATTATATTTTATTTGATATCTATCTTATTAATAATAGATTATTAATTTATTCTTTGATCATTATTAAATATTTATCAATAAAAATATTTATATTGAATTTATATGATATATAAATATAATGATTTTTATAACTAAATATTGTATTCACTTTTGAAAAAAATTTTAAAATTATTATATTTTCAAAGGTTATAACCTTTGAAAATATCAAAAATTAAAATAAATAAATTTTTTGATTTTTTTTTAAATAACACCGATAAACAACTAAATGCATACACAGTTAAATCAATAAAACTTTTAAACCCCGTAATGCCAAAATACATAAACCATTAACCCGCTATATACTTCTTAATAATTAATAAATCTAAATTTTAATTCTATTTATTATAATTTTAAATATTCATTTTAATTATTTATTAGTTTATTTTTATAGAAATATTTATTTCAAAATAAATTATGAGTGGGACAAATATAATTTAAAAAATATATATGCTTATAAAAGAAGTAAAAATTGAAAAATTAAAAATTATTATCCAGAAATATATTTGACTATAATTTAGAATCAATTTGGGTTTTGTAATTATTTTTTAATTAATATCTATCTTAATATCAATAGTTTATAAATTTAAATTTGATCATTATTATAATATATATCAATATAATTGTTTATTGAATTTATATGATATATAATTATTAATATTATTACAACTAAGTATTGTATTCACATTTCAAATTATTTTATAATTTATTATATTTTCAAAGGTTATAACCTATTAAAATGAGAAAAAATTATAGCAAATTTTTTTGATATTTTATTTTTTTAAATAAAACATATAAACCACTAAAAGCCTAAAAACATAAATCGGTAAAATCCTAAATGAAAAAACCTTTAAATACTTAAACCATTAAACTGGTATACAATAATAATAAATAATAAATCTCATTTTAATTTTTATTCAGTATATTTTTTAATTTTTATTTTAATTATTTATTAGTTTATTTTTATAGAAATATTAATTACAAAATAAATTATTAGTGAGACAGCCCAATTTTAAATTAAAACAGTATCCGTAAATAATAAATAATAAATTTCATTTTTTTTCATTATAATTTTAAATATTCATTTTAATTATTTATTGTTTATTTATATATAAATATTAATTACAGAATAAATTGAGCCAGACAAAAATAACTTATATAAATTATTTTTCATCAAAAAATTATAGATAAACTTTTAAAATAAACAAAATTTTCAAAACAAAAAATTATTATATAGTAATATATTTTGATTTGCTTCTGAATCATTTTAGATTTTGTAAATATATTTTAATTGATATCGATCTTATTAATAATAGATTATTAAGTTATTTTTTCATCATTATTAGAATATTTATCAATAAAAATGTTTATATTGAATTTATATGATATATAAATATGATGATTATTATAACTAAATCTTGTATTCACTTTTGAAAAAAATTTAAAAATTAGTATAATTTCAAAGGTTATAACCTTAAAAAATGAGAAAAAATAATAAAAATAAATTATTTGATATTTCATTTTTTAAATAAAACCTATAGATCATTAAATGCTTACTTACTTAAATCAGTAAGCTCATAAATCCCAAAACCCCTAAATATATAAACCTTTTAACAACTATAGACTACTTAATAAATAATAAATCTCATTTTTATTTCTATTTATTATAATTTTAAATATTAATTTTAATTATTTATAGTTTAATTTTTTAGAAAAATAAAATACAAAATAAATTTCGAGTGGTACAAATATTATTTAAATAATTTATTTTAATAAAAAAAAATATAAGCTTATAAAAAGAAGGAAAATTTTAAAAATTAAATATTATTATTTAGTAATATATTTTGATTTGATTTTGAATCATTTTGTGTTATGTAAATATTTTTTAATTAATATTAATATTATAAATAATAGTTTATTAATTTAATTTTTGATTATTATGATAATATCTATCATTAAAATTATTTATATTGAATTTATATTATATATAATTATCAAGATTAATATAATTATACATGGTATTCACATTTCAAAAAATTTTAAAATTATTTTATTTTCAAAGGTTATAACCTTTGAAAATCAGAAAAAATCAAAAATAGAATTTTAAATTTTTATTATATAAATAAAAGTTATAAACCACTAAATAATCAAACCATTAAACTGGTATACCATATATAATAAATCATAAATCTCATTTTAATTTGTATTCATTATAATTTTAAATATTCATTTTAATTATTTATCAGTTTATTTTTTATAGAAATATAAATCACAAAATAAATAATGAGTGAGACAAATATAATTTTAATAATTTATTTTTAATCAAAAAAAATAAGCTTATATAAAGAAGTAAAAATTTTAAAACAAAAAATTATTATTTAGTAATATATTTTACTTTGATTTTGAATCATTATATATAGGTTTTGCAATTATATTTTAATTGCGATCAATCTTATTAATAATAGTTTATTAATTTATTATTTGATCATTTTTATAATATCGAACAATAAAATTACTTATATTCAATTAAAATGTCTAATAATTATTAAGCTATTATAACTAAATATTATATTTACATTTGAAAAAAATTTTAAAATTATTATATTTTGAAAGGTTATAACCTTGAAAAATGATAAAAAATCACAAAAATAATTTTTTTTATTATTTTATTATTTAAATAAAACTTATAAACCACTAAATGCCTAAACATTTAAATCTCTAGACTCCTAAACCCCAAATCCCCTTAAATACTTAGACCATTAACACTATATAACCTAAATAATAAATAATAAATCTCATTTTTATTTGTATTCATTATAATTTTAAATATTCATTTTAATTATTTGTTAGTTTATTTTTATAGAAATATTAATTATAAAATAAATAATGAGTGAGATAGATATAATTTAAATAAATTAATTTTTATGAAAAAAAAATTATGCTTATAAAAATAAAAAATATTTCAAAAATTTAAAATTTTATTTAGTAATATAATTTACTTTGATTTTGAATTATTTTGGGTTGTGTAAATATATTTTATTTAATATCTATCTTATTAATATAGTTTTTTATTTATTTTTTGATCATTATTATAATATATATTAATACATTTTTTTATATTGAATCTACAACAAATATAATTAATAAGATTATTATAACTAAGTATTGTATTCATATTTTAGAACTATTAAAAAATTATTATATTTTTAAAGGTTATAAACTTTGAAAATCACGAAAATTCATAAAAATAAATTTTTTGTTATTTCATTAATTAGATAAAACCTATAAACACGAAAATGTGTAAACATATAAATTAATAAACTCTTTAACCCCAAAACTACACAAAACATAAACAATTAAATAATTATATCCTAAATAATAAATTATAAATCTCATTTTTATTAGTATTCATTATAATTTTATATATGCATTTTAATTATTTCTTAGTTTAATTTTATACAAATATAAATTAAAAAATAAATTATTAGTGAGACAAATATAATTTAAATAATTTATTTTGCATCAAAAAATATAGATGCGTATAAATGGATACAAAAATTTAAAAATTTAAAATTAATATTTAGTAAAATATTCAACTTTGATTTTGAGTCATTTTAGGTTTTGCAAATATATTTTAAACAATATTTATTTTATTAATAATTGGTTATTACTTTTTTATGATCATTATTATAATAAATATCAATAAAATAGTTTATATTGAATTTATATTATATATAATTATTATGATTATTATAACTTCAAATTGTATTCACTTTTCAAAAAAAATTAGAAATTATTATATTTTCAAAGTTTATAACCTTCATAAATGAGAAAAAATAACAAAAATAAAATTTTTGTTATTTTATAATTTATATAAAACCTATAAACCACTAAATGACTAAATAGTAAAATGACTAAACTCCTAAACCTCGAAGCCCATAAATACTTAAAACATAAAATTAGTATAGTCTAAATAATAAATCATAAATGTCAGTTTTATTTGTATTCATTATAATTTTAATTATTCATTTTAATTATTTATCAGTTTATTTTTATAGAATTATTATTTACAAAATAAATTTTTAGTGCGACATATATAATTTAAATAATTTATTTTTCATCAAAAAAAATGCTTATAAAAAGAGGCACAATTTTTTTAAAAAAATTATTAATTAATAATATATCTACTTTTGATTTTGAATCATTTTAGATTCTACAATTATATTTTAATTTATATCATTCTTATTTATACAAGTTTATTAGTTTATTTATTGATCATTATTATAATATCTATCAATAAAATTATTTATATTGAGTTTATATTATATATAATTATTAATATTCTTATAACTAAATATTATCTCCATATTTAAAAAAATAAAAATTATAATATTTTCAAAGGTTGTAACCTTGTAAAATTAAAAAAAATCAAAAAATTAAATTTTTTGTTTTTTCATTTTTAAAATAAAAACTATAAATCACTAAAGGTCTAAACAATTAAATCACTCAACTTTTAAACCACAAAACACCTAAATACTTAATCCATTAAACCGGTATATCCTGAATAATAAATAATAAATCTCAATTTTATTTGTATTCGTTATAATTTTAAATATTCATTTTAATTATTCAGTAGTTTATTATTATAGAATTATTAATTACAAAATAAATTATGATTAAGACAAATATAATTTAAATAATTTATTTTAATAACAAAAATATAAACATATAAAAAACAAAACATTTAAAAAAATTATTATTTAGTAATAAATAATAAATTACATTTTTTTTTCATTATAATTTTAAATATTCATTTTAATTATTAATTTTTTATTTTTATATAAATATTAATTAAAAAATAAATTATGAGTTAGACAAATATAATTTATATAAATTATTTTTCATAAAAAAAATAAAGATAAACTTTTAAAAAGAAAAAAAAATTTCAAAACAAATTATTATTATATTGTAATATGTTTTGCTTTGCTTTTCAATCATTTTAGGTTTTGTAATTATATTTTAATTGATATCTATCTTATTAATAATAGGATTATTATTTATTTTGTGATCATTATTAGAATATTTATCAATAAAATTATTTTTATTGAATTTATATGAAATATAAATATAATGATTATTATGACTAAATATTGAATTAACTTTTGAAAAAAAATTAAAATAAACCATTGAAAATAAATATAATGATTATTATTATATTTTCAAAGGTTATAACCATTGAAAATATCAAAAAATAATAAAAATAAATTTTTAGTTATTTTATTTTTAAAATAAAACCTATAAACCACTAAATGCATACACAATTAAATCAGTAAACTCTTAACCCACGTAATACCGATATACATAAACCATTAAACCACTATATAATACATAATAATTAATAAATCTAATTTTTATTTCTATTTATTATAAATTTAAATATTCATTTTAATTATTTATTAGTTTATTTTTATAGAAATATTTATTACAAAATAATTTATGAGTGCGACAAATATAATTTAAATAATTTATTTTTAATCAAAAAAGATATGTACTGCTTATAAAATAAGTAAAATTTAAAAATTAAAATTATTATTCAGTAATATATTTTACTTTGATTTTGAATCAATTTTGGTTTTCTAAATATTTTTTAATTAATATCTATCTTATTATTAATTTTTTATTAATTTAATTTTTGATCATTATTATAATATTTATCAATAACATTGTTTATATTGAATTTTATTCATATATAATTATTAATATTATTATAACTAAATATTGTATTCACATTTCAGAAAATCTTAAATTTTATTATATTTTCAGAGGTTATAACCTCTGAAAATGAGAAAATATTACAAATTTTTTTTGTTATTTTATTGTTTAAATAAAACTTATAAAATACTAAATGCCTAAAAACATAAATATCTAAACTCCTAAATTTCAAAACCATTAAACTCGTATACATTAATAATAAATCATAAATCTAATTTTAATTTTTATTCAGTATAATTTTAAATTTTTATTTTAATTATTATCAGATTATTTTTATATAAATATTAATTATAAAAGAAATTATTAGTGAGATAATTCTATTTTAAATTAAACCGGTATACCCTAAATAATAAATAATAAATCTCATATTTTTTTATTATAATTTTAAATATTCATTTTAATTATTTATTTGTTTATTTTTATATAAATATTAATAACAAAATAAATTAAGAGTTACACAAATATAATTTATATAAATTATTTTTGATCAAAAAAATATACATAAACTTTTTAAAAGAAAAAAAAAATTCAAAACAAAAAATTATTATATAGTAATATATTCTGCTTTGCTTCTAAATCATTTATGGTTTTTTAATTATATTATAATTAATATCTATCTTATTAATTATAGATTATTAATTTATTTTTTGATCATTATTAGAATATTTTTCAATAAAAATGTTTATATTGAATTTATATGATATATAAAAAAAATATTATTATAACTAAATATAATATTCACTTTTGAAAAAAATTTTAAAATTATTATATTTTCAAAGATTATAACATTTGAAAATGTCAAAAAATAAAAAAAATAATTTTTTTTGTTATTACATTGCTTAAATAAAACCTATACACTACTAAATGTCTAAGCACTTAAATCACTAAACTACAAAATCTCGATACCCCTGTATAGATAATCCTTTAAACCATTATACCCTAAATAATAATTCATAAATCTCATTTTTATTTGTTTTCATTATAATTTAAAAAATTATTTTTGATAGTTTAGTTTTTTATTTTTATATATTTATTAATTATAAAATAAATTATGAGTTAAAAATATAATTTATTAAAAATATTATTCATCAAAAAATAGATAAGCTTATAAAAATCATAAAAATTTAAAAACAAATAATTATAATTTAGTGATTTATTTTGATTTGCTTTTGAATCATTTTAGGTTTTGATCTAATATTTTAACTAATATAAATCTTATTCATAATATATTTTTAATTTATTTTTAGAAATTATTAGAATATCTATCAATAAAATTGTTTATATTGAATTTATATGATATATAATTATTATGATTATTATAAATAGATATTGTATTCACTTTTGAAATGAAATTTAAAAATTATTATATTTTCAAAGGTTATAACCGTAAAAAATGAGAAAATATAATAAAAATAAATTTTTTGTTATTTCATTTTTAAAATAAAACCTATAGATCATTAAATGCTTACTTACTTAAATCAGTAGCTCATAGAACCCGAAACTCCTAAATACATAAACCTTTTAACAACTATATACTACTTAATAAATTATAAATCTCATTTTTATTTATATTTATTATAATTTTAAATATTTATTTTAATTATTTATAGTTTAATTATTTAGAAAAATTAATTACAAAATAAATTTTGAGTGAGAAATATTATTTAAATAATTTTTTTTAATCAATAAAAAATATAAGCTTATGAAAAGAAGGAAATATTTGAAAATTAAATATTATTATTTAGTAATATATTTTGATTTGATTTTGAATCTTTTTGTGTTATATACATATTTTTTAATTAATATTTTATTATTAATAATAGTTTATTAATTTAATTTTTGATCATTATTATACTATCTATCATTAAAATTGTTTAAATTGAATTTATATGATATGTAATTAGTAAGATTAATATAATTATACATGGTATTCACATTTCAAATAATTTTTAATTTTTTAATTTTTAAAGGTTATAACCTTTGAAAATCAGATAAAATGAAAAAAAAATTATTTTTATTTTTATTATATAAATAAAAACTATAAATGACTAAATGCCTAAAAACATAAATTGCTAACATGTAAATGACAAAACCCCTAAATTAATAATCCATTAAACCGGTATACCAAATATAATAAATCATAAATCTCATTTTAATTTGTATTCATTCTAATTTTAAATATTCATTTCAATTATTTATTATTTTATTTTTTATAGAAATATTAATTGCAAAATAAATAAAGAGATAGACAAATATAATTTTAATAATTTATTTTTAATCAAAAAATAAATATAAGCTTATAAAAAGAAGTAAAAATTTAAAATCAAAAAATTATCATTTAGTAATATATTTTACTTTGATTTTGAATCATTATAGGTTTTGAATTTATATTTTAATTGCTATCAATCTTTTTAATAATAGTTTATTAATTTATTTTTTCATCATTATTATAATATCTATCAATAAAATTACTTATTTTGAATTTAAATGTCTTATAAATATTAATATTATTATAAGTAAATATTATATTTACATTTGAAAAAAATATATAAATTATTATATTTTCAAAGGATATAACCTTTAAAAATGATAAAAAATCACAAAAAAAATTTTTTTATTATTTTGTTATTTAAATAATTTTTTTATTATTTTGTTATTTAAATAAAATCACAAAAATGATAAAAATCACAAAAAATCACTAAATGCCTAATAATTTAAATATCTAGACTCCTTAACCCCAAAACTTCCTAAATACTTAAACCATTAAACCTATATAACCTAAATAATAAATAATAAATTACATTATTATTTGTATTCTTTATAACATTAAATATTCATTTTAATTATTTTTTAGTTTATTTTTATAGAAATTTTAATTACAAAATAAATAATGAGTGAGTCATATAATTTAAATATATTATTTTTTATGAAAAAAAATATGCTTATAAAAATAAATAAAATTTCAAAAATTTAAAACTTTTTTTAGTAATATAATTTACTTTGATTTTGAATTATTTTGGGTTCTGCAAATATATTTTAATTAATATCTATCTTATTAATAATAGCTTATTAATTTATTTTTCGATCATTATAATAATATATATTAATAAAATTGTTTATATTAAATTTACATCAAATATAATTATTAATATTATTATAACTATGTATTGTATTCATATTTTAGAAAGATTAAAAAATTATTATATTTTCAAAGGTAATAACCTTTGAAAATCACGAAAATTCATAAAAATAAATTTTTTATTATTTCATTGATTAAATAAAACCTATAAACACCTATATGTGCAAATATATAAATCAATAAACTCCTTAACCCCAAAACCACAAAAAACTTAAACCATTAAATAGGTATACCCTAAATAATAAATCATATAGCTCTTTTTTAGTATTCATTATAATTTTAAATATTCATTTTAATTATTTATCAATTTATTTTTATATATATATTAATTACAAAATAAATTATTAGTGAGACAAATATAATTTAAATAATTTATTTTCCATCAAAAAAAATATATGCTTATAAAATGAGGCAAAATTTTTAAAATAAAAAATTATTATTTAGTAATATATCTTATTTTGATTTTGAATCATTTTAGATTCTACAATTATATTTTAATATATATCATTCTTATTAATACTAGTTTATTAATTTATTTATTTATCATTATTATAATATATATTAATAAAATTATTTATATTTAGTTTATATTATATATAATTATTAAGATTATTATAACTAAATATTATATTCACATTTAAAAATATTTAAAATTGTTATATTTTCAAAGGTTATAATTTTCAAAATTTAAAAAAATTCAAAAAATTAAATTTTTTGTTTTTTAATTCTTTAGATAATAACTATAAATCACTAAAGGTCTAAACACTTAAATCACTAAACTCTTGAACCAAAAAACAACTAAATACTTAAACCATTAAACCGGTATATCCTGAAGAATAATTAATAAATCTCAATTTTATTTGTATTCATTATAATTTTAAATAATTATTTTAATTATTTATTAGTTTATTATTATAAAATTATAAATTACAAAATAAATTATGAGTAAGACAAATTAATTTAAATAATTTATTTATAATAACAAAAATATAAAGTTATAAAAAAGCAAAACATTATAAAAATTATTATTAAGTAATATATTTTACTTTGATTTTGAATAAATTTAGATTTTGCAAATATATTTTAAATAATATCTATCTTATTAATAATAGTTTATTAAATTTTTTTATCATTATTCTAATATCTAGCAAATTAATTATTTATATTGAATTTAAATGACTTATAATTATTAAAATTATTATAATTAAATATTATATTTACATTTGAAAAAAATTTAAAAATTATTATATTTTCAAAGGTTATAACCTTCAAAAATTAAAAATATAATATAAATAATTTTTTTTATATTATTGTTTAAATAAAACTTATAAACCACTAAATGCCTAAACACTTAAACCTATAAACTCTTAAACACAAAAGCCCCTAAATACTTAAACCTTTAAAATCTTAAACCTTAAATATAATCTAAATAATTTATTAAAATATCTATTACAAAATAAATTATGAGTGATACATATATAAAATTGGATTTTGAATAATTTTAGGTTTTGCAATTATATTTTAATTTATATCCATCATAATAATAACATTTTAATTTATTTTTTGATAATTAATATCATATCTATCAATAAAATTGTTTATATTTAGTTTATATTATATATAATTATAATGATTATTATTACTAAATATTCTATTTACATTTTTAAAAAATTTTAAAATTATTATATTGTCAAAGGTTATATCCCTTGAAAATGTGAAAAAATATCTAAAATAATTTTTATTATTTCATTATTTAAACAAAACCAATAAACCACTAAATGCCTAAAAACATAAATTGCTAAAGTCCTAAATGACAAAATCTCTAAATACTTAAAATATTAAACTTGCATACATATATAATAATTCATAAATCTCATTTTAATTTTTATTCAGTATAATTTTATATTTTTATTTTAATTATTTATCAGTTTATTTATATTGAAATATTAATTACAAAATAAATTATTAGTGAGGCAGATATAATTTAAATTAAGCTAGGTATCCCCTAAAAAATAAAGAATAAATCTCATTTTTTTCATTATAATTTTAAATATTCATTTTAATTATTTATTTGTTTATTTTTATATAAATATTAATTAAAAAATAAATTATGAGTAAGACAAATATAATTTATATAAATTATTTTTCATCAAAAAAATATAGATAAACTTATTAAAAGAAAACAAAATTAAAAACAAAAAATTATTATATAGTAATATAATTTGCTTTGCTCCTGAATCATTATAGGTTTTGTAATTATATTTTAATTGATATCTATCTTATTAATAATAGATTATTAATTTATTTTTTGATCATTATTAGAATATTTATCAATAATATTGTTTATATTGAATTTAGATGATATATTAATATAATGATTATTATAACTAAATATTGAATTCACATTTGAAAATAATTTAAAAATTACTATATTTTCAAAAGTTATTACATTTGAAAATAAAAAAAAATAAAAAAAAATATTTTGTTATTTTAATTTTTAAATTAAACCTATAAACCACTAAAAGCATACATAGTTAAATCAATAAACTCCTAATTCCCGTAATGCCTAAATACATAAACCATTAAACCACTATATACTACTTAATAATTAAGAAATCTAATATTTATAACAATTTATTATAATTTTAAATATTCATTTCAATTATTTATTAGTTTATTTTTATATAAATTTTTATTACAAAATAAATTATGAGTGCGACAAATATTATTTAAATAATTTATTTTTAATAAAAAAAATATAAATGCTTATAAAAGAAGTAAAAATTTAAAAATTAAAAATTATTATCCAATAATATTTTTAAGTTTAATTTTGAATCAATTTGCATTTTGTAAATATTTTTTAATTAATATCTATCTTATTATTAATAGTTTATTAATTTAATTTTTGATCATTATTATAATAACAATCAATAAAATTGTTTATATTGAATTTATATGATGTATGATTTATAATAATATTATAACTAAATATTATTTAAGAATAAATTATGAGTTAGACAAATATAATTTATGTAAATTATTTTTAATCAAAAAAATATAGATAAACATTTTAAAATAAAAAAAATTACAAAACAAAAAATTATTATATAGTAATATAATTTCATTTGCTTATGAACCTTTGTTATGTTTTTTAATTATATTTTAATTTATATTTATATTATTAATAATATATTATTAATTTATTTTTTGATCATTATTAGAATATTAATCACTAAAATTGTTTATATTGAATTTATATGATATATAAATATATTGATTATTATAACTAAATATTGAATTCGCTTTTGAAAAAATTTTAAAATTATTATATTTTCAAAGGTTATAACCTTTGAAAATATCAAAAAATAATAAAAATAAATATCTTGTTATTTTATTTTTTAAATAAAACCTATAAACCACTAAATGCATACACAATTAAATCAGTATACTCCTAAACCTCATAATACCTAAATACATAAACCATTAAACCACGATATAATACATAAGAATTAATAAATCTAATTTTTATTTCTATTTATTATAATTTTAAATATTCATTTAATTATTTATTAGTTTATTTTTATAGAAATATTTATTACGAAATAAATTATGAGTAAGACAAATATAATTTAAATAATTTATTTTTAATCAAAAAATATATATATGATTATAAAAGAATTAATATTTAATAATTAAAAATTATCATTCAATAATATATTTTTCTTTAATTTTGAATCAATTTGAGTTTTGTAAATAATTTTTATTTAATATCTATCTTATTATTAATAGTTTATTATTTTAATTTTTGATCATTATTATAATAACTATCAATAAAATTGTTTATATTGAATTTATATGATGTATGATTATTAATAATATTATAACTAAATATTATATTCACATTTTATAAAATTTTAAATCTCAAAACCATTAAACTGGTATACATTAATAATAAATCATAAATCTCATTTTAATTTTTATTCAGTATAATTTTAAATTTTTTTTTAATTATTTATCAGTTTATTTTTATAGAAATATTAATTACAAAATAAATTATTAGTGAGAAGATATAATTTAAATTATTTATATTTCATCAAAAAATATATAAGTTATAAAAATAGGCACAATTTTAAAAACAAAAATTTATTATTTAGTAAAATGTTTTATTTTGTTTTTGTATCATTTTAGATTTTGCAATTATATTTTAATTTATATCATTCTTTTTAATAATAGTTTATTAATTATTTATTGAGCATTATTATAATATTTATTAATAAAATTATTTATATTGTGTTGACATTATATATAATTATTAAGATTATTATAACTAACTATTATATTCACATTTAAAAAAAATAAAAATTATTATATTTTCAAAGGTTATAACCTTCAAAAATTAAAATAAAACAAAAAATTAAATTTTTTGTTTTTTCATTCTTTAAATAAAAACTATAAATTACTAAAGGCATAAACCCTTAGATTACTAACCCCCAAAACACCTAAATACCTAAACCATTAAAACTATATATCTGAATAATAAATAATAAATCTCACTTTTCTTTGTATTCATTATAATTTTAAATATTCATTTTAATTATGTATTAGTTTATTTTTATAGAATTATAAATTACAAAATATATTATGAGGAAGACAAATATAATTTAAATAATATACTTTTAAGAACAAAAAATATAAACTTAGAAATAGAAGCAAAACATCAAAAACATTATTATTTAGTAATTTATTCTACTTTGATTTTCAATAAATTTAGGTTTTGCAAATATATTTTAAATAATATCTATCTTATTTATAATATTTTATTAATTTATTTTTTGATCATTAATATAATATCTATCAAATAATTGTTTATATTGAATTTATATGATAATAATTATTATTATTATCATAACTAAATATAGTATTCACATTTAAAAAAATTTAAAAATTTGTTATATTTTCAAAGGTTATAACCTTCAAAATTGAGAAAAAATAACAAAAAATAAATTTTTTGTTATATCATTGTTTAAATAAAACTTATAAACCATTAAATACATAAACACATAAATCTCTAAACTCCTAAACCCCGAAGCCCCTAAATACTTAAATCTCTAAACTCATAAACATTCAATATAATTTAAATAATTTATTGAAATATTAATTACAAAATAAAATATGTGTGATACAAATATAATTTAAATAATTTATTTTTTATCAAAAAATTATATAATCTTATAAAATGAGGCAAAAACTAAAAAAAAAATTATTATTTAGTAATAAATTTACTTTGATTTTTAATGATTTTAGTTTTTGTAATTAAATTTTAATTTATATCTATCATATTAATAATAGTTTATTAATTTATTTTTTTATAATTAATATAATATCTATCAATAAAATTGTTTATATTTAGTTTATATTATATATTGTAATAATAAAAATTATTATTATTACTAAATATTCTATTCAGGTTTTTAAAAAATTTTAAAATTATTATATTTTAAATGGTTATAATCTTTGAAAATTTTAAAAAATATCAAAAATAATTTATTTGTTATTTCATTGTTTAAATAAAATCTATAAACCACTAATTGCCTAAATAGTTAAATGAATAACTTCTAAATCTTCGAAAACCCTAAATAGATAATGATTTTAATTAGATGTATCTTAAATAATAAACAATAAATCTCAATATTATTTTTTTCATTATAATTTTAAATATTCATTTTAATTATTTGTTTGTTTATTTTAATATAAATATTAATTACAAAATAAATTATAAAATAGACAAATATAATTTACATAAATTATTTATCATTAAAATGAAAAATAATTTATTTTAAAAGAAAAAAAAATTCAAAACAACAAATTATTATAAAGTAATATATTTAGCTTCTTCTAAATCATTTTTATATAGTAATATATTTTTCATCTAAATATTATTATTTAGTAATATATTTTGATTTGATTTTGAATCATTGTGTTATGTAAATATATTTTAATTATTATTTATATTATTAATAATAGTTTATTAATTTAATTTTTAATCATTATTATATATCTATCATTAAAATTGTTTATATTGAATTTATATGATATATGATTAGTAAGATTAATATAATTATACATAGTCTTCACATAAAAATAAAATGATAAATATTTAAAATAAAAATATAAAATTATACTGAATAAAAATTAATATGATATTTGTTATTTATTATTAATGTATACCAGTTTAATGGTTTAAGTATTTAGAGGTTTTTTTGTTTAGGAGTTTAGAAATTTATGTTTTTAGGCTTTTAGTGGTTTATAGGTTTTAATTAAAAAATAAAATAACAAAAAATATATTTTTATTATTTTTTGATATTTTCAAAGGTTATAACCTTTCAAAATATAATAATTTTTAAATTTTTTTAAAAAGTGAATACAATCGTTAGTTATAATAATCATTATATTTATATATCATATAAATTCAATATAAATAATTTTATTGATAAATATTCTAATAATGATCAAAAAATAAATTAATAATCTATTATTAATAAAATAGATATCAATTAATATATAATTACAAAACCTAAAATGATTAAGAAGCAAAGCAAAATATATTAATATATAATAATTTTTTGCTTTATAATTTTTTTTTCTATTAAAAAGTTTATCTATAATTTTTTGATGAAAAACAAATTATATAAATTATATTTGTCTATCTCAATTTATTTTGTAATTAATATTTATATATAAATAAACAAATAAATAATTAAAATGAATATTTAAAATTATAATGAAAAGAAAATGAGATTTATTATTTATTATTTAGGGATACCAATTTAATTTAAATTAGATCTGTCTCACTAATAATTTATTTTATAATTAATATTTCTATAAAATTAAACTGATAAATAATTAAAATAAAAATTTAAATTTATACTGAATAAAAATTAAAATGAGATTTATTATTTATTATTAATCTATACCAGTTTAATGTAATATGTTTTAGAGGTTTTTTCATTTAGGAGTTTATCAATTTATGTTTTTATGCTTTTGGTGGGTTATAGGTTTTATTTTAAAAATAAAATAACAATAAATATATTTTTATTATTTTTTAATATTTCCAAATGTTATAACCTTTCAAAATATAATAATTTTTAAATTTTTTTAAAAAGTGAATACAATCTTTAGTTATAATAATAATTATATTTATATATCATATAAATTCAATATAAACAATTTTATTGATATATATTCTAATAATGATCAAAAAATATATTAATAATATATTATTAATATGATAGATTTCAATTAAAAAAAGATAGATATCAATTAAAATATAATTATAAAACCTAAAATGATTCAGAATCATTGCAAAATATATTACTATATAATAATTTTTTGTTTAGAATTTTTTTTTACTTCTAAAAAGTTTATTTATAATTTTTTGATGAAAAATAATATATATAAATTATATTTGTCTAACTCAATTTATTTTGTAATTAATATTTATATATAAATAAACAAATAAATAATTAAAATGAATATTTAAAATTATAATGAAAAAAGAATAAGATTTATTATTTATTATTTAGAGATACTGGTTTTAATTTAAATTAGATCTTTCTCAGTAAAAATTTATTTTGTAATTAATATTTCTATAAAAATAAACTGATAAATAATTAAAATAAAAATTTAAAATTATACTGAATAAAAATTAAAATGAGATTTAAGATTTATTATTAATGTATAACAGTTTAATAGTTTAAGTATTTAGAGGTTTTGTCGTTAGGAGGTTAGCAATTTATGTTTTTAGGCTTTTAGTGGTTTATATGTTTTATATAAAAAAATAAAATAACAAATAAAATTATTTTAATTTGTTATCATTTTCATCGGTTATAACCTTTGAAAATATAATAATATTTACAATTTTTTGAAATGTTAATACAATATTTAGTTATAATAATATTAATAATTATATATAATATAAATTCAATATAAATAATTTTATTGATAGATAATATAAAAATGATCAAAAATTAAATTAATAAACTATTAATAAAAAGATAGATATTAATTTAAAAATATTTACAAAACCCAAATTTATTAAAAATTAAAGTAAAATATATTACTGAATAATATTTTTAATTTTAAAATTTTTACTTCATTTATGAGTGAATATTTTTTTTATTAAAAATAAATTAATTAAATTATATTTGTCGCACTCATACTTTATTTTGTAATAAATATTTCTATAAAAATAAACTAATAAATAATTAAAATGAATATTTAAAATTATAATAAATAGAAATAAAAATTAGATTTATTAATTATTAAGTAGTATATAGAAGTTTAATGGTTTATGTATTTTGGCATTACAGGATTTAAAGGTTTACTGATTTAACTGTATATGCATTTAGTGGTTTATAGTTTTTATTTAAAAAATAAAATAAAAAAAATTATATTTATTATTTTTTGTATTTTCAAAGGTTATATAACCTTTGAAAATAAAATAATTTTTAAATTTTTTTCAAAAAGTGAATAAATGATTATTTATAATAATCATAATAATTATATATCATATAAATTCAATATAAATAATTTCATTGATAGATATTCAAATAATTATCAAAAAATAAATTAAAAATTTATTATGAATAATATTGATATTACTTAAAATATAATATCAAAACCTAAAATGATTCAAAAGTAAAGAAAAATATATTACTTAATAATAATAATTTGTTTTTAAATTTTTATTCTTTTTATAAGCTTATCTATTTTTTGATGAGAAATAATTTTTATAAATTATATTTTTTATTCATTATTTATTTTATAATTAATATATATATATATATATATATAATAAAAACTAAAGAATCAAAATAAATTATTTAAATTATAATGAAAACAAATAAAAAAAGATTTATTAATTATTATTTAGGGTATACCGGTTTAAAGAAAATTCTATATAGGGATATTTGGATTTTGTAGTTTAGTGATTTATGTGTTTATGCATTTAGTGGTTTATAGGTTTTATTTAAAAAATAAAAGAAAAAGATTTTCTTTTTATTTTTTCACATGTTAATAGGTTATAATCTTTGAAAATATAATAATTTTAAAATTTTTTTCAAAAGTGAAAATATTATTTAGTTATAATAATTATTAAATATATATATCATATAAATTCAATATAAACATTTTTAATTGATAAATATTATAAAAATGATAATAAAATAAATTAATAATCTATTATTAATAAGTTAGATATCAATTAAAAAATAATTACAAAACCTAAAATGATTCAGAAACAAAGAAAAATATATTACTATATAATAATTTTTTGTTTTAGTTTTTTCTTTTTTTAATTAGTTTATCTATATTTATTTGTTGAAAAATATTTTATATAAATTATATTTGTTTAACTCATACTTTATTTTATAATTATTATTTATATAAAAATAAACAAATAAATAATTAAAATGAATATTTAAAATTATAATGAAAAATAATGAGATATATTATTTATTATTTAGAGTATACTGGTTTAATTTAAATTATATATGTCTCACTAATAATTATTTTTGTAATTAATATTTCTATAAAAATAAACTGATAAATAATTAAAATAAAAAAATTAAATTATACTTAATAAAAATTAAATTGAGATTTATAATTTATTATTAATGTATACTAATTTAATGGTTTAACTATTTAAATGTTTAGTCGTTTAGAAGTTTAGAAATTTATGTTTTTAGGCATTTAGTGGTTTATAGGTCTTATTTAAATAATGAAATAACAAAAAATTTATTATTGATATTTTTTCAAATTTTCAAATGTTATAACATATGAAAATATAATAATTTTAAAATTTTTTTTAAATGTTTATACAATATTTAATATTAATTATTATTATAACTATATATAATATCAACTATATATAAACAATTTTATTGATATATATTATATCAATTATCAAAAAATAAATTAATAAACTGTTATTAATATGATAGATATAAATTAAAATATAATTAAAAAACCTAAAATGATTCAAAATCAAAGTAAAATTTATTACTAAATAATAATTTTTTTTGTTTTTGCATCATTTTATAAGCTTCTATAATTTTTTGATGTAAAATATATTATTTAAATTATATTTGTATCACTCATAATTTATTTAGTAATTAATATTTATATAAATTATTTAAATTATATTTAAGGTTTATGAGTTTAAAGTTTTAAGTATTCATGGGCTTCGAGGTTTACGAGTTTAGTGAATTATGTATTTAAGCATTTAATGGTTTATAAATTTTATTTAAACAATTATATAACAAAAAAAGTATTTTTGTTATTTTTTATCATTTTCGAAGGTTTTAACCTTTGAAAATATAATAATTTTTAATATTTTTTTATATGTGAATGCTATATTTAGTTATGATAATCTTAATAATTATATATCATGTAAATTCAATTTAAACAATTATATTCATAGAAATTATATTAATGATCAAAAAATAAATTAATAAACTATTATTAAAATGAAATATATATTTAAAATATATTTGCAAAATGTAAATTTATTCATAATCAAAATAAAATATATTACTAAATAATAATTTTTTTGATGTTTTGCTTCTTTTTATAAGTTTATATTTTTTTTATTAAAAGTAAATTATTTAAATTATATTTGTCTTCCACATAATTTATTTTTAATTTATAATTCTATAAAAATAAACTTATAAATAATAAATATGAATATTTAAAACTATAATGAATACAAATAAAATAGATATTTTTTATTTATTATTCAGGATATACTAGTTTAATGGATTAAGTATTTATGTGTTTTGGGGTTTAGTGATTTCAGTGTTTAGGCCTTAAGTGATTTATAGTTTTTATTTAAAGAATGATTAAATAAAAATTTTAATTTTTTGATTTTTTTTAAATTTTGAGAGTTATAACCTTTGAAAATATTATAATTTTTAATTTTTTTAAATGTGAATATAATATTCAGTAATAATAATCTTAATAATTATATATAATGTAAACTCAATATAAAAAAATTTATTAATAGATATTATAATAATGATTAATAAAAAATTAATAAACTATTATTAATAAGAATGATATAAATAAAAATATAATTGCAAAATCTAAAATGATTCAAAATAAAAATAAAATATATTACTAATTAATAAAATTTTGTTTTTAAAATTTTGTTTCTTTTTATAAGGATATATATTTTTTGATGAAAAATAAATTATTTAAATTAGATCCGTCTCACTAATAATTTATTTTGTAATTAATATTTCTATAAAAATAAACTTATAAATAATTAAAATTAAAATTTAAAATTACACTTAATAAAAATTAAAATGAGATTTATGATTTTTTATTAATGTGCACCTATTTAATGGTCTAAGTATTTAGAGGTTTTGTCGTTTAGGAGTTTAGCAATTTATGTTTTTAGGCATTTAGTGGTTTATAGGTTTTATTTAAACAATAAAATAACAAAAAAAAATTTGTTATTTTTTCTCATTTTCATAGGTTATAACCTATGAAAATTTATAATATTTAAAATTTTTTGAAATATGAATACAATATTTAGTTATAATAATATTAATAATTATATATGATATAAATTCAATATAAACAATTTTATTGATAGATAATATAATAATGATCAAAATTTAAATTAATAAACTATTAATAAAAAGATTGATATTAATTAAAAAATATTTACAAATCCCAAATTGATTCAAAATTAAAGTAAAATATATTACTGGATAATAATTTTTAAATTTTTAATTCTTTTATAAGGATATATTTTTTTGATTAAAAATAAATTAATTAAAATATATATGTCACACTCATAATTTAATTTGTCATAAATATTTCTATAAAAATAAACTAATAAATAATTAAATTGAATATTTAAAATTATAATAAATAGAAAAAAAAATTAGATTTATTAATTATTAAGTAGTATATAGGAGTTTAATGGTTTATGTATTTAGGCATTATGAGGTTTAGATGTTTACTGATTTAACTTTATATGGATTTAGTAGGGCTGCTCACGGGACTCGGAGAATCGCCACCCAACCTGAAGCCTTATCCCGAAAGAATCGGGACTGAGAAAATCCGTTGACTGACTTTTCCCATCCCATTATGTCACGTATTTCTTCTTTTGGGATGGTTCTGGATCTTAAGCAATATCCATCCCGAGAACCATCCCGTCCTAAAAAACCTATACTAGAAATAGGAATATATATATATATATATATATATATATATATATATATATATATATATAACATGAAAATGCCACCAATTTTGCTACTGCCCATCCAATCCCGACGCACCTATTGCTGTTCCGAAGAGTTCTAGGCCACCTCACGCCATTCCAGCCATGTTCAATTAGGTCCAGCCCTTGTCCAACGCACTTTTGGTTGCCTCCACCGTGTATCATATGCCACCAGCCTTTTGGTTTGTTTTTTTGTCGAGAATTGAGTGATTAATTATTATTATTATGTGTCTCAGTCAGCTTTGTTGAGTATTGGGTGTGGCGTTGTGGTTGGGCCGAATGTGTTATAGTCAGTTTTGTAGAGCTTGCTTGTTTGAAATATTTATATGTATTTATGCTTATCATATCTTATTAATATATAGCAGTCCAGATGGCACAATCCAGTGGTAAACGAAAAATATAATAAATTGAAGATGATCACATTTCAAATGACCTAAGTACTGGTAAATCCAATCATCATTCTTTCACGAACCTTCCTATTGTTACGGCAGGTTCTTCAATTCCAATTGTAAAAAAAAATCAATGTACATCTGAACATCAAGCTCATAAAAAGTATAAGTCTGCTGTTTGGGAAACTTATGATATATTAGTTGATTTAGAGGGAAATGAAACTGGTAGGGCACCTTGTATATGGTGTAGTAAAGAATACTTGGCAAAAAGTGATCAATGTACTTCGAGTTTTTGGAAATACTTTAGAAAGACTTGCAGAAAATTTCCACACAAAAAAGAATTAATAGAAGCTCACAAAGGTAAAGACAAGTCACAATCTTTGTTGAGTTTCACTAAAGGTACTAGTTAAGAGGATAACAAATTAACTTGTTGGCAATTTGATCAACAACTATTTAGGGAGGCTTTGGTGAAAATGATCATAAAATGAATTGTCTTTTTGTTTTGTTGAGAGGGATGAGTTTAAAAAGTTTTGTGAAGTAAGTGTGCCTCAATTTAAAATTCTATCTAGGCACTCTGTGTTGGGGTATTGTTTTTCTATGTTTGTGAAGGAAAAAAAGAAATTATTTGATAGCATTTTCATTGTTGTAGAGTTTCATTGACTACCGACACTTGGACTAGCATTCAAAATTTGTCTTATATATGTTTGACTGTTCATTTCATTGATTCTCAATGGAATATGCATAAAAGGTTTTTGAACTTTTGTGTAATTAAAAGTTATTCTGGAGTTAATATTAGAAATGCTATTAAGTTTTGCATGAATAATGGGGTTTGAGAAAGTGATGTTTAGTACTGTCGATAATGCATCGTATAATGATGTTGTAGTTGAACAATTGAAAAAAAGGCTTGCGAAGAAAAGTGTTGTACCTTTGAGAGGCGAGCATTTTCATATGAGATGTTGTGCTCATATCTTAAACTTAATTGTCATAGATGGCATTGCAGTAGTTGAGGGTGCTATTCAAAAAATTAGAGTTGTGGTGAAATATGTGAGGAGCAGTCCTAAAAGATTAGATATGTTTAAGTTATGTGTTGAAGAAGCAAACTTGACATATGGATCTTCATTGCAATTAGATTGTCATACAAGATAGAATTAAACTTATTTGATGCTACAAATAGATATAACATATCAAAAAGAATTTGATAAGTTGGAGGATATAGACAAAAGGTTTTTGAAGGAGTTTGGTTCAAATATTCCTACTGAGAGAGACTGAACAAACGCCAAAATTTAGCTAGTTTCTTGAAAACTTTTTGTGAGGTAACTTGTAAATTTTCTGGCTCATAATATTCGGCCTCTAGTGTTTATTTTCCTGAGATTATTCGAAATTTGAAAAAAAATTGAGCTTTGTGAAAATAGTAGAGATACAATGATGTTGGAAATTGGTATGAAAATGAGACATAAATTCAACAAATATTTGGGTTCTCTTCAGTCAACTAATATTATGCTTTTTGTAGCAGTAGTGTTGGATCCTAGATATAAGCTTAAATATCTCAAGGTTAAGTAAACTTAGCATTATGGTGAGGAATTGGCTAAATATTTGGTGAAAAAGGTTATAAATGCTTTAAATGAGATGATGAATGATTATAAAGATTTAAATGAAGATGAATTAAAAGAAGATGATTTCTCTTCTACTGTGTTGAAGAAAAATGATGATTTCTTTGATGGTAGTGAAACTTAGAATGATGATTTTTTATGTTGAATTGGAGAAAAAACAAGAAGTTGCAGCTTTGGAAGAGTTGGATAGGTACTTTGAGGACAAACTTGAAAAAAATATAATTGATTTTGATCTTCTAAACTGGTGGAAGGTAAATGAGGTTAGGTATCCTTCTTTGGTAAATGTAGCAAGGGATGTATTTGCTATCCAAGCATCTACTGTGGCCTACAAATATACATTTAGCAATGGGGAGAGAACTTTAGATAAATTTAGGAGTTCTTTAATACCTATTATAGCTGATGTTCTCATATGTCTACAAGATTGGTTGAGAAGCTCAAACAAACCTATTGAAATTGAAGAATTAGTTCAAGACCTTGATGATAATGAATCAGGTTAGTATACAAATCTTGTAAATTTTTATTTCGTTTTTACTTATTTTATTCATTCAATTTAATAAAAATATGGTTCAATTACAATTTTCAGAGCGGTCACAAGATCCTAATATTCTTCCAACTATAGTTGGCCAACTAAATTTGAATGGGTGTATAATATTTTATAAGGTAATATTTTGTTTTTTTATTACTCTTTCATCTTAGAAATTTATGTCTACATGATTAACACATTTTCATCTATGGTTGTCCTTCTACAGTGGAGGAAGAAAAGGGAGGAATTGTAGAAGAGTAATTAATTGGGTTTGGATTTTCTTTGCTGTTTCGGGGCTGACCTTGGAAATGATTATTATCATGGTTGTTATTAGTTATATTTTTTTTGTTATATTAAGCTGCCTAATTTTAGCAATTACTTAAGTAGTAATTGCTGCTACCAATATTTTTGGTCAACTTTAGCTATTCCTTAATATTTTAAGTAATTATTTAATAAATGTCGTATTGCTATTATGGTTAACTTTCACTCGGCTGAACAAAGCCAACTTGTGAAAATTCAAAGAACCAAATTAAGCACACAACTGGGTCCCGTTCTATTTAAAATTTCTATCCTTTTCTGCACATCAAAGCTTTTGACAAGGTATTGGAAGTAGTTTGTGGTATTCAGCCTATTTGACTAAACAAAATTGCCCCAATTTGAGTTCAAAAAATACATAAATTAAGGAATGATAAATGGTACAACAAAAGGTTTCGACATGAACTAACTTGGTCGGTTTGAAGAAAATAAATTGAAAAAAAAAGTACGAACTCCGTTCCGTCCCAGAACCATTTTATCCTACCTAAAATCTTCGATCTCCGTCCCGTCCCATCTCGATATTTTCAAACTTTGGGATGGGTCTGGATATTCAAAAGAAAAAATTTCTAAACTGTGGGAAGGGAATGGAGATTTGTAATCCCCATCCCGTCCCGTCTCATGAGCACCCCTAGCATTGAGTGGTTTATAGGTTTTATTTAAAAAATAAAATAATAAAAAATTTTATTTTTATTATTTTTTGATATTTTCAAAGGTCATAACCTTTGAAAATATTATAATTTTTAAAATTTTTTCAAATGTGAATAAAATATTTAGTTATACTAATCATTATATTTATATAGTATATAAATTCAATATAAACAATTTTATTTATAAATATTCTTATCATAATCAAAAGATAAATTAATAATCCATTAATAATAAGATAGATATTAATTAAAATATAATTACAAAACTTAAAATGATTCAGAAGCAAAGAAAAATATATTACTATATAATAATTTTTTGTTTTTGAATTTTTTCTTCTTTTAATAAGTTTATCTATATTTTTTCAATGAAAAATAATTTATATAAATTATATTTGTCTAACTCATAATTTATTTTGTAATTAATATTTATTTATAAATAAACAAATAAATAATTAAAATGAATATTTAAAATTATAATGAAAAAAAATGAGATATATTATTTATTATTTATTATTTAGGGATACTAGTTTAATTTAAATTATATCCGTCTCACTAATAATTTATTTTGTAATTAATATTTCTATAATAATAAACTGATAAATAATTAAAATAATAATTTAAAATTAAACTTAATAAAAATAAAATTGAGATTTATGATTTTTTATTAATGTACACCTATTTAATAGTTTAAGTATTTAATGTTTTTATCGTTAAGAGTTTAGTGATTTATGTTTTTAGGCTTTTAGTGGTTTATAGGTTTTATATAAAAAAATGAAAAAACAAAAAAAATTTCAATAATTTGTTATAATTTTCATAGGTTATAACCTTTGAAAATATAATAATATTTACAATTTTTTGAAATGTGAATACAATATTTAGTTTTAATAATATTAATAATTATATATCATATAAATTCAATATAAATAATTTTATTGATAGATATAATAATAATGATCAAAAATTAAATAAATAAACTATTAATAAAAAGATAGATATTAATTAAAAAATATTTACAAAACCCAAATTGATTCAAAATTAAAGTAAAATATATTACTGGATAATAATTTTTAATTTTTAAATTTCTACTTCTTTTATAAGCGTATAATTTTTTTTATTAAAAATAAATTAATTAAATTATTTTGTCGCACTCATACTTTATTTTGTAATAAATATTTTTATAAAAATATACTAATAAATAAATAAAATAAAGATTTAAAATTATAATAAATAGAAATAAAAATTAGATTTATTAATTATTAAGTAGTATATAAAAGTTTATAGGTTATGTATTTAGACATTACGGGGTTTAGCAGTATACTGATTTAACTTTGTATGCATTTAGTGGTTCATAGGTTTTATTTAAAAAAAAATAAAAAAAAATTATTTTTATTAATTTTTGATATTTTCAAAGGTTATAACCTTTGAAAATATATAAATTTTTAATTTTTTTCAAAAGTGAATACACTATTTATTTATACTAATAAATATTATTATATATCATATAAATTCAATATAAACAATTTTATTTATAGATATTCAAATAATTATCAAAAAATAAATTAAAAATCTATTATGAATTAGATTTATATTACTTAAAATATAATATCAAAACCTAAAATGATTCAAAAGCAAAGCAAAATATATTACTTAATAATAATTATTTGTTATTAAATTTTTATTTTTTTATAAGCTTATCTATTTTTTGATGAAAAATAATTTTTATAAATTATATTTTTAACTCATAATTTATTTTATAATTAATATATATATATATATATAAAACTAAATAATCAAAATAAATTTTTAGTTGATTATAATAAAAACAAATAAAATTTGATTTATTACTTATTATTTACGGGATACACATTTAAATGATTATCTATATAGGGGTATCGAGATTTTGTAGTTTAGTGATTTAAGTGTTTAGGCATTTAGTGATTTATAGGTTTTATTTAAACAATGAAATAAAAAAAATATTTTTGTTTGTTTTTTCATATGTTCAAAGCTTATAATCTTTGAAAATATAATAATTTTAAAATTTTTTTCAAAAGTGAATACAATATTTAGTTATAATAATTATTAAATTTATATATCATATAAATTAAATATAAAATATTTATTGATAAATATTCTAATAATGATCAAAAAATAAATTAATAATCTATTATTAATAAGTTAGATATCAATTAAAATATAATTAAAAAACCTAAAATGATTCAAAAACAAAGTAAAATATATTACTATATAATAATGTTATGTTTTTAATTTTTTTCTTCTTTTAATAAGTTTATCTATATTTTTTTGTTGAAAAATAATTTATATAACTTATATTTGTATAACTTATAATTTATTTTGTAATTAATATTTATATAAAAATAAACAAATAATTAATTAAAATGAATATTTAAAATTATAATCAAAAAAATAAAAATGAGATTTTTTATTTATTATTTAGGATATACTTGTTTAATAAAATTTATCTATTTAGGGTTTTCGAGATTTAGAAGTTATTGATTTAAGTATTTAGGCATTTAATAGTTTGTAGCTTTTTTTAAACAATGTAATAACAAAAAATTTATTTTTGATATTTTTTCAAATTTTCAAATGTCATAACATTTGAAAATATAATAATTTTAAAATTTTTTAAAAATGTGAATACAATATTTAGTAATAATAATTATTATAACTATATATAATATAAAATAAATAAAAACAATTTTATTGATAAATATTATATCAATTATCAAAAAATTAATTAATAAACTATTATTAATATGATAGATATAAATTAAAATATAATTAAAAAACCTAAAATGATTCAAAATCAAAGTAAAATTTATTACTAAATAAGAATTTTTTTTAGTTTTTGCATCATTTTATAAGCTTATATATTTTTTTGATGAAAAATATATTATTTAAATTATATTTGTCACTCATAATTTATTTTATAATTAATATTTCTATAAATTATTTAAATTATATTTAAGGTTTACGAGTTTAAAGGATTAGGTATTTAGCTGCTACGAGTTTTAAAAGTTTAGAGATTTATGTATTTAGGCATTTTATGGTTTATAAGGTTTATTTAAATAATGATATAACAAAAAATTTATTTTTGTTATTTTTTCTCATTTTTGAAGGTTATAACCTTTGAAAATATAATAATTTTTTATTTTTTTTATATGTGAATACTATATTTAGTTATGATAATCTTAATAATTATATATCATGTTAATTCAATATAAACAATTATATTGATAGATATTATATTAATGATCAAAAAATAAATTAATAATCTATTATTAATAAGATAGATATTTTTTAAAATATATTTGAAAACATAAATTTATTCAAAATCAAAGTAAAATATAATACAAAATAATAATCTTTTTGATGTTTTGATTCTTTTTATAAGTTTATATTTTTTGTTATTAAAAGTAAATTATTTAAATTATATTTTTCTTCCACATAATTTATTTTTAATTTATAATTATATAAAAATAAACTAATAAATACTTAAAATGAATATTTAAAATTTTAATGAATACAAATAAAATTGAGATTTATTATTTATTATTCGGGATATACTAGTTTAATAGTTTAAGTATTTAGGTGTTTTAGGGTTTAGTGATTTAAGTGTTTAAGACATTAGTGATTTATAGTTTTTATTTAAAGAATAAAAAAATAAAAAATTAAATTTTTTGATTTTTTTTAATTTTTGAAGGTTATAACCTTTGAAAATTTAATAATTTTTAATTTTATTTAAATGTTAATAAAATATTTAGTTATAATTTTCTTAATAATTATATATAATGTAAACTCAATATAAATAATTTTATTATTAGATATTATAATAATGATCAATAAAAAATTAATAAACTATTATTAAAAAGAAAGATATAAATTAAAATATAATTGCAAAAACTAAAATGATTCAAAATCTAATTAAAATATATTACAAAATAATAAATTTTTGTTTTAAAAATTTTGCCTCTTTTTAAATCATATATATTTTTTTTGATAAAAAATAAATTATTTAAAATAGATCTGTCTCACAAATAATTTATTTTGTAATTAATATTTCTATAAAAATAAACTGATAAATAATTAAAATAAAAATTTAAAATTATACTTAATAAAAATTAAAATGAGATTTATGATTTATTATTAATGTATACCAATTTAATAGTTTAAGTAGTTTTGTCATTTAGGAGTTTAGCGATTTATGTTTTTCGGCATTTAGTGGTTTATAGGTTTTATTAAAACAATAAAATAATAAAAAAAATTGTAATTTTTTCTCATTTTCATAGGTTATAACCTTTGAAAATATAATTATATATAAAATTTTTTGAAATGTGAATACAATATTTAGTAATAATAATTTTAATAATTATATAACATATAAAGTCAATATAAACAATTTTATTGATAGATATTATAATAATGATCAAAAATTAAATTAATAAACTATTAATAATAAGATTGATATTAATTAAAAAATATTTATAAAACCCAAATTGATTCAAAATTAAAGTAATATATTACTGGATAATAATTTTTAATTTTTAAATTTGTACTTCTTTTATAAGTGTATATATTTTTTTTGATTAAAAATAAATTATTTAAATTATATTTGTCGCAATCATAATTTATTTTGTAATAAATATTTCTATAAAAATAAACTTATAAATAATTAAAATGAATATTTAAAATTATTATAAATTGAAATAAAAAATAGATTTCTTAATTATTAAGTAGCATATAGAGTTTTAATGGTTTATGTATTTAGGCATTACGGGCCTTAGGAGTTTACTGATTTTACTGTGTATGCATTTAGTGGTTTATAGGTTTTATTTCAATATTAAAATAACAAAATATTTATTTTTATTATTTTTTGATATTTTCAAAGGTTATAACGTTTCAAAATATAATAATTTTTAAATTTTTTTCGAAAGCGAGTTCAATCTTTAGTTATAATAATCATTATATTTATATATCATATAAATTCAATATAAACAATTTTATTAATAAATATTCTAATAATGATCAAAGAATAAATCAATAATCTATTATTAATAAGATAGATATTGAATAAAATATAATTAAAAAATCTAAAATTATTCAGAAGAAATCAAATTATATTACTATAATTTGATTTGTTGTTTTAAGAATTTTTTTTCTTATTAAAAGTTATCAATATTTTTTTGATGAAAATTAATTTATATAAATTATTTTTGTCTAACTCATAATTTATTTTTTAATTAATATTTATATAAAAATAAACAAATTAATAATTAAATTGAATATTTACAATTATAATGAAAAAAATACTATTGAGATTTAATCTTTATTATTTGGTTATACCACTCTAATTTAAATTATATCTGTCTCACTAATAATGTATTCTGTAATTAATATTTCTATAAAATTAAACTTATAAATAATTAAAATAAAAATTTAAAATTATACTTAATAAAAATAAAAGAGATTTATGAGTTATTATTAATGTATACCAGTTTAATGGTTTAAGTATTAAAAGCCTTTGTCGTTTAGAAATTTAGCGATTTCTTTTTTAGGCATTTAGTGGTTTATAGGTTTTATTTAAACAATGATATAACAAAAAAATTATTTTTGATATTTTTTCACATTTTCAAAGGTTATAAAATTTGAAACTATAATAATTTTTAATTTTTTTCAAATGTAAGTATAATATTAAGTTTTAATAATCTTAATAATTATAAGTCATTTAAATTCAATATAAATAATTACATTACTAGATATTATAATAATGATCAAAAAAAAATTAATAAACTATTATTAAAAAGATAGATATTATTTAAAATATATTTGCAAAATCTAAATTTATTCAAAATCAAAGTAAAATATATTAATAAATAATAATTTTTTTAATGTTTTGCTTTTTTATAAGTTTAAATTTTTGTTTTTAAAAATAAATTATTTAAATTATATTTTTCATACTCATAATTTATTTTGTAATTTATAATTTTATAATAATAAACTAATAAATTATTAAAATGAATATTTAAAATTATAATGAATAGAAATAAAATTGAGATTTATTATTTATTATTTAGGATATACCGGTTTAATGGTTTAAGTATTTAGGTGTTTTGTGGTTTAGGAGTTTAGTGAATTAAGTGTTTAGACATTTAGTGATTTATAGTTTTTAATTAAAGAATGAAAGAACAAAAAATTAATTTTTTGATATTTTTCAATTTTGACGGTTATACCCTTTGAAAATATAATAATTTTTAATTTTTTTTAAATATGATTATATTATTTAGTTATAATAATCTTAATAATTTTATATAATGTAAACTAAATATAAATAATTGTTTTAATAAATATTATAATAATGATCAATAAATTAATTAATTAACAAGTATTAATAAGAATGATATAAATTAATATATAATTGTAAAATCAAAAATGATTCAAAATCAAAAAAAGATATATTAATAAAAATTAATTTTTTATTTTTAAAATTTTGCCTTTTTTTATAAGCATATATATACTTTTAGATTAAAAATAAATTATTTAAATTTTATCTGTTGCACTAATAATTTATTTCGTAATTAAAATTTCTATAAAAATAAACTGATAAATAAGTAAAATGAATATTTAAAATTTTAATGAATACTAATAAAAATGAGAATTATGATTTATTATCTAGACTATACTAATTTAATGTTATGAGTATTTATGAGATTCGGGGATTAGGAGTTTAGTCATTTTAGTATTTAATCATTTAGTGGTTTTTAGGTTTTATTTAAAAAATAAAATAAAATAAAGTATTTTTGTTATTTTTTCACATCTTTGTTATTTTTTCACATTTTTGAAGGTTATAACCTTTGAAAATATAATAATTTTTCAATTTTTTTCAAATGTAAATATAATATTTAGTTATAATAACTTAATAATTATATGACATTTTAATTGAATATAAGTAATTTTATAGTTCGATATTATAAAAATGATCAAATAATAAATTAATAAACTATTATTAATAAGATTCATCGTAATTAAAATATAATTGCAAAATCTATATATAATGATTCAAAATCAAAGTAAAATATATTACAAAATAATAATTTTTTGTTTTTAAATTTTTACTTCTTTATATAGGCTTATTTTTTTTTGATTAAAAATAAATTATTAAAATTGTATTTGTCTCACTCATTATTTATTTTGTGAATGATATTTCTATAAAAAATAAACTAATAAATAATTAAAATGAATATTTAAAATTATATTGAATACAAATTAAAATGAGATTTATGATTTATTATATATGGTATACCAGTTTAATGGTTTGATTATTTAGAAGTCTAGCAATTTTTGTTTTTAGGCATTTAGTGGTTTATATGTTTTATTTATATAATAAAAATTTAAAATTCTATTTTTGATTTATTCTGATTTTCAAAAGGTAATAACCTTTGAAAATAATATAATTTTTAAATTTTTTTGAAATGTGAATACCATGTATAATTATATTAATCATACTAATTATATATCATATAAATTCAATATAAATAATTTTATTGATAGATATTATAATAATGATCAAAAATTAAATTAATAAACTATTATTAATAATATAAATATTAATTAAATATATTTACATAACACAAAATGATTCAAAATCAAATCAAAATATATTACTAAAATAATAATATTTATTTTTTATAATTTTCCTTCTTTTTATAAGCTTATATTTTTTTTATTAAAATAAATTATTTAAATAATATTTGTCCC
Organism: Sapria himalayana; assembly: GCA_029783825.1. Lineage (NCBI taxonomy): Eukaryota > Viridiplantae > Streptophyta > Magnoliopsida > Malpighiales > Rafflesiaceae > Sapria > Sapria himalayana. The sequence continues at coordinate 19,833 of JAREIK010012317.1, read as the reverse complement.
ACTCAAAATTTATTTTGTAATCAATATTTTTAAAAAATTAAACTATAAATAATTAAAATGAATATTTAAAATTATAATAAATAAAAATAAAAATGAGATTTATTATTTATTTAGTAGTATATAGCTGATAAAGATTTATGTATTTAGGGGTTTCGAGATTTATAAGCTTATTGATTTAAGTAAGTAACCATTAAATGATCTATAGGTTTTATTTTAAAAAAGAAATAACAAAAAATTTATTTTTATTATTTTTACTAATTTTTTATGTTTATAACCTTTGAAAATATACTAATTTTTAAATTTTTTTCAAAAGTGAATTCAATATTAAGTTATAGTAATCATTATATTTATATATCATATAAATTTAATATAACCAATTTTATTGATAAATATTCTAATAATGATCAAAAAATAAATAAATAATTTATTATTAATTAGATAGATATCAAATAAAATACAATTACAAAACCTAAAATGATTCAGAAGCAAAGCAAAATATATTACGATATAATAATTTTTTGTGTTGAAAATTTTTTTTCTTTTAAAAAGTTTATCTATTATTTTTTGATGAAAAATAATTTATATAAATTATTTTTGTCTAGCTCAATTTATTTTGTAATTTATATTTATATATAAATAAACAAATAAATAATTAAAATGAATATTTAAAATTATAAAAAAAATGACATTTATTATTTATTATTTTGGGTATACTAGTTTAACTTTAATTATATTTGTCTCACTAATAATAATTATTTTGTAATTAAAATTTCTATAAAAATAAACTAATAAATAATTAAAATAAAAATTTAAATTATACTGAATAAAAATTAAAATGAGATTTATGATTTATTATCAATGTATACATGTTTAATAGTTTAAGTATTTAATTGTTTTATCATTTAAAAATTTAGCGATTTATGTTTTTAGGCATTTAATGGTTTATAGGTTTTATTTAAACAATAAAATAATAAAAATAAATTTATAATTTTTTCTCATTTTCATAGTTTATAACCTTTGAAAATAAAATAATATTTAAAATTTTTTTAAATGTAAATATAATATTTTATTTATAATAATATTAATAATTATATATCATATAAATTCAATATAAACAATTTTATTGCAAGATATTATAATAATGATCAAAAATTAAATTAATAAACTCTTAATAAAAAGATAGAAATTAATTAAAAAATATTTACAAAACCCAAATTGATTCAAAATTAAAGTAAAATATATTTCTGGATAATAATTTTAAATTTTAAATTTTTACTTCTTTTATATGCGTATATATATTATTTCATTAAAAATAAATTTTTTAAATTAAATTTGTCATACTAATAATTTATTTTGTAATAAATATTTCTATAAAAATAAACTAATAAATAATAAAAATGAATATTTAAAATTATAATAAATAGAAAAAAAATTAGATTTATTATTTCATATGTAGTATATATCGGTTAAATGGTTACTATATTTAGGCATTACGGGGTGTAGTAGTTACTTATTTAACTGTGTATGCATTTAGTAGTTTATAGGTTTTATCTAAAAAATAAAAAATTTATATTTATAATTTTTTGATATTTTCAAAGGTAACCTTAGAAAATATAATAATTTTTAAATTTTTTTCAAAAGTGAATTCAATATTTAGTTATAATAATCATTATATTTATATTTCATATAAATTCTATATAATGATTTTATTGATAAATATTCTAATAATGATCAAAAAATAAATTAATAATCAATTATTAATAATATAGATATCAAATATAATAGAATTACAAAACCTAAAATGATTCAGAAGCAAAGCAAAATATATGATATATATAATAATTTTTTGTTTTGAATTTTTTTTTCTTTTAAAAAGTTTATCTATATTATTTTGATTAAAAATAAGTTATATAAATTATATTTGTGTAACTCAATTTATTTTGTAATTAATATTAATATAAAAATAAACAAATAAATAATTAAATTTGAATATTTATTATTAAAATGAAAAAAAAATGAGATTTATTCTTTAATATTTAGGATATACCAGTTTAATTTAAATTAGATCTGTCTCACTAATAATTTATTTTGTAATTAATATTTCGTAAAAAATAAACTGATAAATAATTAAAATAAAAGTTAAAATTATACTCAATACTTAAAATAATTTATTTTATTTCTCTCTCAACTCTAGAATGATTACTAAAGCTCTAACCAAAATAATAGGAACTTTTACTTTATCTCTATTATGTCTCATCATATTTGATGTTGAAACACTCGGCTATCAAAGGCAATTTGACTCATGTACCCTAACAGACTAAAACAAAGTTGTACACCTATGTGTTGCTATAGCTAGTTGTTGAGGATGCTATTTATATTGATTATTGTAATTTCTTCTAAAATATCTCTCATGCACACTCTCAAAGAAATTTTATTAAAATATAGTTCACCTCTAAAAAAATAACCACCTTGTAGCCAATTAGATCAAACTAGCCCCTGGGCGGTTTGAGCAGGGCAAGAAGTATGTGCTCTCTTTCAATCAAGAATCAAAAAATTTATTTTATTGGCATGTCTAAGCCCTTTTTTTATATCCTCATGGATATGAAAAGTATCATTTGTTTCTTTTTATATTAAATGAGTTATGTATACAAGCTTACAATACCCAAAAAGGTGTAAATGAATCATATTCAAATGTATAAAAGGTTTAATCATTGCTCAAAATATTAGTCTTGCATATTGACACTTAAGGTCACAAATCAAAGGAAAAAGCCATAGTGATATTTCCAATCCCAAGAATTTTAGCTATAGAAAGTTATAAAGAGTAGTACTCGAGCTTTAACTATTTCTAGGGTCATGACTTTTGCTCTTAAGGAATGTCCAAAGTTACAATCATTCCTAGTGCAATGACTTTGCAATATAAAGATAAAATGCACAAGCTATGATCATATCCAATACTGTGACCCAGTATTATAGTGATTAAATATGTATTTATGATCATTCTTAGTGCCTGCCATAACAATATGTTCAACAGAAAGACACAAGTTATGGCATATTCTCATCGATATGATTTTGTGTTCTAGAGAAAAAATATACAATCATGACCATTGCTAAAGCTGCAATAATCTAAAGCAAGAAAGAGATTGAATCCATAACTCTCCCCTTGAGTCATGACTTTGTGTTACATATACAAAAAGATAAATGTGTGACATTCCTAAAAGTTGTGAATTTCAATTTAAATTTAACACTTAGTCATTTGATTATAAAAGTGTAAAACATGAGATTTAGGATTTAGTGTTTATGGATTAGGGTAAAAGTTTATGGTTTAAGGTTTAGCATTTAAAGTTTAGGGTTTATGGTTTTTTTTTGTTTTTTTTGGAAAATACACACTTTTTTTATCATTTAGGCACACAACTTACAATAGACTAAAAAGCTGACTAATTTAGGCCAGCCCACCAAATACTATGCACCTTAATGATTCTATGCATAAAATAGATAAAAAAAACAAAAAGCCTAATAATTACAAGCGTAAAAATACAACTAAAAGCACATGGCATTCCCGCACTTCAGAGTTGGCATTGAGTCATTATGCGCGCTGCATCCCTTCCATTCGGATTTGTCCAAGCCTTTTAGAGGAACCTAAATGATGCACCATATTAAAAGTATGCAAATATTAGATTGTGCATGTGTGTGACATGCAGCATCATGTGTTTGCCTAAGTCATTGCTATGCAATGGAATACATGTAAAACTGAATAACCATATATCCACATGTCCATATCTACGGCACTTTGTCAATTCATTCTCACCTCTGAATTCTACATTCTTTTGCTCCAATGATCCTCAGAGGACTATCTCTTGGGTTAGAATGCTTCCTCCTCAAGCTCCAAGAAGTGGCTGTATGTTGCACCGACAAAATATCAAAAAATATGCATGCATCAGTGTGCATGTATGATGAGGTCCATCTCATAGTCTAATTATCTACACATACAACTAAGCTACAATACAAGTAAAATTACAAAATACTATAAAGATGGGTCTTCTGCTCCCGGGAGTTAGCATCTCGTAATGTGTATTTACAAAATGCATTAGTGGGCCACACTTAGAGATACTCATGGGTAAGTTTCCCTCATTGTATGTTACATAGAGAACAGAGAAGATTGTGTGTGTGAGTATGTCAAGAACCATCTCTCCAAGTACATGGTGCAAACAAAGTCTAAAATACAAATAAGACTACAAACATAAACTACAAGTTTGAATCGTTCGCTCCCGTGTGGCTGTTATGGACTCCATTGCTTACTAGCCCTGCTTGGTGATGCTTTGGATATTGCCGGCTCTCCAATTAATCATGGATTTTCTACTACTCCTGTTGGGCGACGATTGGGTGGCCCTCTATGCTGCCTGATAGGGTTAGTGGGATCCACTCCTTGCTACTCATGGGTTTACTCCCTATCACTTTGCTCGATATCATCAGTTGTCTAAATGTTATCATCTCGGCTTGTTAGCGGGGGCCTCTACATGTTGGTGGCCCATATTTCTTGCTGCTTCCAGGAATTGCTGGCCCCTCTAAATGCTACATTAAAATGAACAAGAATATGTGCACGTGTGTACTGAGGTCCGTCACTATGTGTGTGTGGTGAGCAGTATCATGGTTTAAGAGTTTATTAATTTAAGAATTTAGGTATTTTGTTGTTTATAGGTTTTATTTAAATAATTAAATAATAAAAAATTTATTTTTATGATCTTTTCTCATTTTAAAGGTTATAACCATTGAAAATATTATAATTTTTAATTTTTTTTCAAATGTTAATACAATATTTAATTATAATAATCATAAAAATTAAATATCATGTAAATTCAATATAAATAATTTTATTGATAGATATTATAATACTGATCATAAAATAGATTAATAAACTATTATTAATAAGATAGATATTAATTAAAATATATTTGAAAAACCTAAAACGATTAAAAATCAAAGTAAAATATATTACTAAATAATAATTTTTTATTTTTAAATTTTTGATTCTTTTTATAAGCATATAAATTTTTTTGATGAAGATAAATTATTTAAATTATATTTGTATCATTCATAATTTTATTTTGCAATTAATATTTCTATAAAAATAAACTAATAAATAATTAAAATGAATATTAAATTATAATGAATACAAATAAAAATGAGATTTATGATTAATTATTTAGGGTATACGGGTTTAATGGTTTAAGTATTTAGGAGTTTAGGAGTTTAGTGATTTAAGTGTTTAGGCATTTAGTAGTTTATATGATAACCTTTAAAAATATAATAATTTTTAAATTATTTTCAAATGTAAATATAATATTTAGTTATAATAATCTTTATAATTATATATTTTGTAAATTCAATATAAACATTTTTATTGATAAATATTCTAATAATGATGAAAAAATAACTTAATAATCTATTATTAATAAGATAGATATCATTTAAAATATAATTACAAAACCTAAAATGATTCAGAAGCAAAGCAAAATATATTACTATATAATAATTTTATGTTTTGAATTTTTTTTTTCTTTTAAAAAGTTTATGTATATTTTTTTAATGAAAAATAATTTATATAAATTATATTTGTTTAACTCAGAATTTATTCTGTAATTAATATATTTATAAAAATAAACAAAAAAATAATTAAAATGAATATTTAAAATTTTAATTAAAAAATGAGATTTATTATTTATTATTTAGGGATACCGGTTTACTTTAAATTAGATATTTCTCACTAATAATTTATTTTGTAATTAATATTTCTATAAAAATAAACTGATAAATATTTAAAATAAAAATTTAAAATTCTACTGAATAAAATTTAAATTGAGATTTATGATTTATTATTACTATATACCAGTTTATTGGATTAAGTATTTAGAGGTTTTTTAATTTTGGATTTTAGTGATTTATGTTTTTAGGCTTTTAGTGTTTTATACGATTTATTTTAAAAAATAAAATATCAAAAAAAATTTCTATAATATTTTCTCATTTTCATAGGTTATAACATTTGAAAATATAATAATATTTAAAATTTTTTGAAATATGAATACAATACTTAGTTATAATAATATTAATAATTATATATCATATAAATTCAATATAAACAATTCTATTGATATATATTATAATAATGATCAAAATTAAATTTATAAACTATTGATATTAAGATAGATATTAATTAAAAAATAATTACAAAACCCAAATTGATTCAAAATTATAGTAAAATATATTTCTGGATAATAATTTTTAATTTTTAAATTTTTACTTCTTTTATAAGCATTTATATTTTTTAAATTATATTTTTCGCACTCATAATTTATTTTGTAATAAATATTTCTATAAAAATAAACTAATAAATAATTAAAATGAATATTTAAAATTATAATAAATAGAATTAAAAATTAGATTTATTACTTATTAAGTAGTATATAGCGGTTTAATGGTTTATGTATTTTGGCATTACGGGGTTTAAAAGTTTACTGATTTAACTGTGTTTGCATTTAGTGGTTTATAGGTGTTTTTTTAAAATAATATCAAAAAATTTATTTTTTTTATTTTTTGATATTTTCAAAGGTTATAACCTTTGAAAATATAATAATTTTTAAATTATTTTCAAAAGTGAATACTATATTTAGTTATAATAATCATTATATTTATATATCATATAAATTCAAAATAAATATTTTTATTGATAAATATTCTAATAATGATCTAAGAATAAATTAATAATCTATTATTAATAAGATAGACATCAATTTAAATATAATTACAAAACCTAAAATGATTCAGAAACAAAGCAAAATATATTACTGTATAATAATTTTTTGTTTTGAATTTTTTTTCTTTTAAAAAGTTTATCTATAATTTTTTGATGAAAAATAATTATATAAATTATAATTGTCTAACTCAATTTATTATGTAATTAATAATTATATAAAAATAAATGAATAAATAATTAAAATGAAATTTTAAATTATAATCAAAAAAATAATATTAAGATTATTATTTATTATTTATTATTAATTATTTATTATTTATTATTTATTATTTAGCATATACCAGTTTAAAATGATTATCTATTTAGGGTTTTCGAGATTTAGGAGTTATAGATTTAAGTATTTGGGCATTTAGTGGTTTATAGGATTTATTTAAACAATGAAATAACAAAAAAATTATTTTTTTTTATTTTTTTCACATTTGAAAATATAATAATTTTAAAATTTTTTTAAAATGTCAATAAAATATTTAGTAATAATAATCATTATAATTATATATAATATAAACTAATCATAAATAATTTTATTGATAGATATGATATCAATTATCAAAAAATAAATTAATAAACTATTATTAATATGATAGATATAAATTAAAATATAATTACAAAACCTAAAATGATTCAAAATCAATGTAAAATTAATTATTAAAAAATAATTTTTTGTTTTTAAATTTTTACTTCTTTTTATATGATTATATTTTTTTTATTAAAAGTAAATTATTAATATTATATTTGTCTATCTAATTATTTATTATGTAATTAATATTTATATAAATATTTAAAATTATAATGAATACAAATTAAAATGAGATTTAAGATTTATTATTGCTGTATATGTAATTTATTTTTTGATAATCTGTTTGTATAACCAAATATTTATTCTTTTTTAATATTTTCAAGTAAGTACAAGAAAGGAAATATTAAGAGGTCGGGGATTCAGCAGTAGCACAATAACTCAGGTCTCACTGATCGGACAGCGGGCCAAAATTAGAGCAGAGCCTAGCCCAGTCTCATGATCTGACCCGCTATGGTTAAATGAACCGAGATAAATTTTAATATAAAATGTTTTGTAATTTTATTTTTGGGTGGCTATTTTTGGACCCGTGAAACTTTTCATTTTCTCTCTCTCTCTCTCTGTGATTTATCGCGACTATTCTGTGTGCTGCATACTATAAGACATTTCTATTGCTTTAATTTGTAACGTATAACATTTTCTGGTGGATTTAGCAAGTCGTACTAAGCGACTAGAGAACCATGTTATTTTCGGTGTTTATTTCTCATTTTTTGATTCTATCAAAGATGGTTGCTGAATTGAGATATATATATATATTGCTTGTTTTCTATTGTTTTTGTGTTTCTGTATCTCAGTCTCACTACCGTGGAAGCACGATTGCTCAACAATTATATATGGTATACCAGTTGAATGGATCGATTATTTAGGGGTTTTTTCGTTTAGGTGTTTAGCAATTTATGCTTTTAGGCATTTAGTGGTATATAGGTTTTATTTATATAATAAAAATAAATTTTTTTTTGATTTTGAAAGGTTTTAACCTTTAAAAATAAAATAATTTTTAAAATCTTTTGAAATGTGAATACCATGTATAATTATATTAATCTTATTAATTATATATGATATAATTTCAATATAAATAATTTTAATGATAGATATTATAATAATGAGCAAAAATTAAATTAATAAACTATTATTAATAATATAAATATTAATTAAAATATATTAACATAACACAAAATGATTCAAAATCAACTAAAAATATATTACTAAATAATAATATTTAATTTTTAAAATTTTCCATCTTTTTATAAGCTTATATTTTTTTATGATTAAAAATAAATTATTTAAATAATATCTATCTCACTCGAAATTTATTTTCTAATTAATTTTTCTAAAAAATTAAACTATTACTAATTAAAATGAATGTTTAAAATTATAATAAATAGAAATAAAAATGAGATTTATTATTTATTAAGTAGTATACAGATGATATAAGGTTTATGTATTTAGGGGTTTCTGGTTTTATGAGCTACTGATTTAATTAACTAAACATTTAGTGGTCTATAGGTTTTATTTTAAAAAGAAAAAACAAAAAAATTATTTTTTTTATTCTTTCTCATTTTTTAAGATTATAACCTTTGAAAATATAATAATTTTTAAATTTTTTTCAAAAGTGAATATAATATTTAATAATAATAATCATAATAATTATATATCATATAAATTCAATATAAATAATTTTATTGATTAGATATTCTAATAATTATCAAAAAATAAATTAAAAATCTATTATGAATAAGATTGATATTACTTAAAATATAATATCGAAACCTAAAATGATTCAATAGCAAAGTAAAATATTTTACTTAATAATAATTATTTGTTTTTAAATTTTTATTCTTTTTATAAGCTTATCTATTTATTAATGTAAATAATTTTTATAAATTATATTTTTAACTCATTTTTTATTTTATAATTAATATATATATCTATAAATAAAAAACATAACAATCAAAATGAATTTTTTAAATTATAATGAAAACCAATAAAAATAAGATTTATTAATTATTATTTAGGGTATACCAGTTTAAAAGATTATTTATATAGGGGGATCAGGATTTTTTAGTTTAGGGATTTAAGTATTTAGGCATTTAGTGATTTATAGGTTTTATTTAAACAATGAAATAGAAAAAAATATTGTTTTTTTTTCAAATGTTCAAAGGTTATAATCTTTGAAAATATAAAAATTTTAAAACCTTTTACAAAAGATAATACAAAATTTAGTTATAATAATTATTAAATCTATATATCATATAAATTCAATATAAACATTTTTATTGATAAATATTCTAATAATGATCAAAAATTAAATTAATAATCTATTATTGATAAGTTAGATATCAATTAAAATATAATTACAAAACCTAAAATAATTCAGAAACAAAGCAAAATATATTAATATATAATATATTTTTTATTTTTAATTTTTTTCTTCTTTTATTAAGTTATCTATATTTTTTTTGTTGAAAAATAATTTATATAAATAATATTTGTATAACTTATAATTTATTTTGTAATTAATATTTATATAAAAATAAATAAATAATTAAAATGAATATTTAAAATTATAATGAAAAATATAAAAATGAGATTTATTATTTATAATGTAGGATATACCTATTTAAAAATTTATCTATTTAGGTTTTTCGATATTTTGGAGTTATTTATTTAAGTATTTGCGCATTTAATGGTTTATAGCTTTTATTTAAACAATGAAATAACAAAAAATTTATTTTTGATATTTTTACAAATTTTCAAATGCATTAGCATTTGAAAATATAATAATTTTAAAATTTTTTAAAAATGTGAATACAATATTTAGTAATAATAATTATTATAACTATATATAATATAAAATAAATAAAAACAATTCTATAGATACATATTATATCAATTATCAAAAAAATAAATGAATAAACTATTATTAATATGATAGATATAAATTAAAATATAATTAAAAAACCTGAAATGATTCAAAATCAAAGTAAAATTTATTACTAAATAATAATTTTTTTTAGTTTGTGCATCATTTTATAAGCTTATATATTTTTTTTATGTAAAATATATTATTTAAATTATATTTGTCACTCATAATTTATTTTGTAATTAATATTTCTATAAATTATTTAAATTATATTTAAAGTTTACAAATTTAAAGGTTTAGGTATTTAGGGGCTTCGGGGTTTAGGAGTTTAAAGATTTATGTATTTAGGTATTTAATGGTTTATAAGTTTTATTTAAACAATGATATACCAAATAATTTATTTTTGTTATTTTTTCTCTTTTTTTAATGTTATAACCTTTGAAAATATAACAATTTTTAAATTTTTTATATGTGAATACTATATTTAGTTATGATAATCTTAATAATTATATATCATGTTAATTCAATATAAATAATTATATTGATAGATATTATATTAATGATCAAAAAACAAATTAATAAACTATTATTAATACGATAGATAATTTTTAAAATATATTTGCAGAATGAAAATTTATTCAAAATCAATGTAAAATATAATACTAAATAATAATTTTTTTGACATTTTGCTTATTTTTATAAGTTTATTTTTTTTGTTATTAAAAGTAAATTATTTAAATTATATTTGTCTTCCACATAATTTATTTTTAATTTATAATTCTATAAAAATAAACTAATAAATAATTAAAATGAATATACTAGTTTATTATTTAAAATTATATTGAATACAAATAAAATTGAGATTTATTATTTATTATTCAGGATATACTAGTTTAATGGTTTAAGTATTTAGGTGTTTTGGGGTTTAGTGATTTAAGTGTTTAGGACTTTAGTGATTTATAGTTTTTATTTAAAGAATGAAAAATAAAAAATTAAATTTTTGATTTTTTTTATTTTGAAGGTTATTACCTTTGAAAATATAATAATTTTTAATTTTATTTAAATGGTAATATAATATTTAGTTATAATATTTTTAATAATTATATATAATGTAAACTCAATATAAATAATTTTATTAATAGATATTATAATAATGATCAATAAAAAATTAATAAACTATATTTAATAAGAATGATATAAATTAAAATATAATTGCTAAAAAAAAAATGATTCAAAATCAAAATAAAATATATTACAAATTAATAAATATTTGTTTTTAAAATTTTGCCTATTTTTATAAGCATATATATTTTTTGTGATAAAAAATAAATTATTTAAAATAGATATGTTTCACTAATAATTTATTTTGTAATTAATATTTCTATAAAAATAAACTGATAAATAATTAAATTAAAAATTTAAAATTATACTTATCAAAAATTAAATTTAGATTTATGATTTTTTATTAATGTACACATGTTTAATAGTATAAGTATTTAAAGGTTTTGTCGTTTAGGAGTTTAGCAATTTATGTTTTTATGCATTTAGTGGCTTATAGGTTTTAATAAAACAATAAAATAACAAAAAAATTATTTATAATTTTTATCTTTTTCATAGGTTATAACCTTTGAAAGTTTAATAATATTTAAAATTTGTTGAAATGTGAATACAATATTTAGTTATAATAATATTAATAATTATATATCATATAAATTCAATATAAACAATTTTATTGATAGATAATATAATAATGATCAAAATTTAAATTAATAAACTATTAATAAAAAGATTGATATTAATTAAAAAATATTTACAAAACCAAAATTCATTCAAATTAAAGTAAAATATATTATTGGATAATAATTTTTAATTTTTAAAATTTTACTTCTTTTATAAGCGTATATATATTTTTTTGATTAAAAAAAATTATTTAAATTATATTTGTCGCACTCATAATTTATTTTGTAATAAATATTTCTATAAAATAAACTTATAAATAATTAAAATGATATTTAAAATAATAATAATTTGAAATAAAAATTAGATTTCTTAATTATTAAGTAGTATATAAAAATTTAATTGTTTATGTATTTAGGAATTACAGGCCTTAGGAGTTTACTGATTTAACTGTGTATTCATTTTGTGGTTTATAAGTTTTATTTAAAAATTAAAATAACAAAATATTTATTTTTATTTTTTTTAATATTTTCAAAGGTTATAACATTTGAAATTACAATAAATTTTCAATTTTTTTCAAATGTGAATTCAAAATTTAGTTATAATAATCATTATATTTATATATCATATAAATTCAATATAAACAATATTATTTATAAATATTCTAAAAATGATCAAAAAATAAATTAATAATCTATTATTAATAAGATAGATATCAATTAAAATATAATAAAAAAAAACCTAAAGTGATTCAGAAGAAATCAAAATATATTACTATATAATAATTTGTTGTTTTGAAATTTTTTTTTCTTTTAAAAAGTATCTATATTTTTTTGATGAAAATTAATTTATATAAATTATATTTGTCTAACTCAATTTTTATTCTTTAATTAATATTTATATAAAAATTAACAAATAATTAATTAAAATGAATATTTAAAATTATAATGAAAAAATATATATTGAGATTTATTATTTATTATTTTGGGTATACCAGTCTAATTTAAATTAGATCATTCATACTAATAATTTATTTTGTAATTAATATTTCTATAAAAATAAACTGATAAATAATTAAAATAAAAAATTAAAATTATATTGAATAAAAATTAAAATGAGATTTATGAATTATTATTAATAGTATATCAGTTTAATATTTTAAGTATTTAGAAGTTTTTCGTTTATGACTTTAGCATTTTATGTTTTTAGGTATTTAGTGGTTTATAGGTTTTATTTAAACAATGAAATAACCAAAAAAAAATTTTGATATTTTTTCACATTTTCAAAGGTTATAACCTTTGAAAATGTGATAATTTTAAAATTTTTTAAAAATGTGAATACAATATTTAGTAATAATAATCATTATAATTATATATAATATAAACTAAATATAATTAATTTTATTGATATATGTGATATCAATTATCAAAAAATAAATTAATATGCTATTATTAATATGATATATATAAATTTAAATATAATTGGAAAACCTAAAAATATTCAAAATCCAAGTAAAATTATCACTAAATAATAATTTTTTTTTTAGTTTTTGCTTCTTTTTATAAGCTTATTTTTTTATATTTAAATAAATTATTTAAATTATATTTAAGGTTTAGGAGTTTAAAGGTTTAAGTATTTAGGGGTTTTCTGTTTAGGAGTTTAGAGTTTTAAGTGTTTAGGCATTTAGTGGTATATAAGGTTTATTTAAACAATGATATAACAAAAAATTTATTTTTATTATTTTTTTAATTTTTGAATGTTATAACCTTTGAAAATTTAAAAATTTTTAAATTTTTTGAAATGTAAATATAATATTTAGTTATAATAATCTTAATAATTATAAGTCATTTAAATTCAATATAAATAATTACATTGCTAGATATTATAATAATGATCAAAAAAAATTTAATAAACTATTATTAATAAGATAGATATTATTTAAAATATATTTGCAAAATCTAATTTTATTCAAAATCTAAGTAAAATATATTACTTAAAAATAATTTTTTTAATGTTTTGCTTTATTTATAACTTTATATTGTTGTTATTATATATAAATTATTTAAATTAATTTGTCATACTCATTATTTATTTTTTTATTTATAATTCTATAATAATAAACTAATAAATAAATAAAATAATTATTTAAAATTATAACGAATACAAATAAAATTGCGATTTATTATTTATTATTCAGGATATACCGATTTAATGATTTAAGTATTTAGGTGTTTTTGGGTTTAAAAGTTTAGTGATTTAAGTGTTTAGGCCTTTAGTGATTTATAGTTATTATCCAAATAATTAAAAAACAAAAAATTTAATTTTTTTAATTTTTTTAATTTTTGAAGGTTGTAACCTTTGAAAATATAATAATTTTAAATTTTTTTAAATGTGAATATAATATTTAGTTATAATTATCTTAATAATTATATATAATGTAAACTAAATATAAATAATTTTATTAATAGATATTATAATAATGATCAATAAATAAATTAATATACTAGTATTAATATGAATGATATAAATTAAAATATAATCGTAGAATCTAAAATGATTCAAAATCAAAATAAAATATATTACTAAATAATAATTTTTTATTTTAAAAATTTTTTCTCATTTTATAAGCATATATTTTTTTTGATGAAAAATAAAGTATTTAAATTATATGTGTCTCACTATTTATTTATTTTGTAATTAATATTTCTATAAAAATAAATTGATAAATAATTAAAATGAATATTTAAAATTATAATGAATACTAATAAAAAGACATTTATGATTTATTATTTTGGGTATACCTATTTAAAGGTTTATGTTTTTTGTGGTTTTGGGGTTAAGGAGTTTATTGATTTATATGTTTGCACATTTAGGTTTTATTTATTGATTTATAGGTTTTATTTAATCAATGAAATAACAAAAAATTTATTTTTATGAATTTTCGTGATTTTCAAAGGTTATAACCTTTGAAAATATAATAATTTTTTATTCTTTCTAAAATATGAATGCAATACATAGTTATAATAATCTTAATAAATTATATTTGATGTAAAATTAATATAAAAAATTTTATTAATATATATTATTATAATGATCGAAAAATAAATTAATAAACTATTATTAATAAGATAAATATTAAATAAAATATATTTGTAGAACCCAAAATAATTTAAAATCATAATAAATTATATTACTAAATAAAATTTTAAATTTTTGAAATTTTGTTTATTTTTATAAGCTTATATTTTTTTTCATACAAAATAATTTATTTAAATTATATATGTCTCAATCATTATTTATTTTGTTAATAATATTTCTATTAAAATAAACTAAAAAAAATTAAATGAATATTTAAAATTATAATGAATTCAAATAAAAAATGAGATTTATTATTTATTATTTAGGTTATATATAATGATTCAAAATCAAAGTAAAATATATTACTAAATAATAATTTATTATTTTTAAATTTTTACTTATTTTTATATGCTTATATTTTTTTTGATTAAAAATAAATTATTATAATTATAGTTGTCTCACTCATTATTTATTTTGTAATTAATATTTCTATAACAAATGAACTAATAAATAATTAAAATGAATATTAAAAATTATAATGAATACAAATTAAAATGAGATTTATGATTTATTATATGTGGTATAGCGGTTTAAAGGTTTGATTATTTAGGACTTTTTTTGTTTATGAGTTTATCAATTTATGTTTTTAGGCATTTAGTGGATTATAGGTTTTATTTTATAATAAAAATAAAAATTTTTTTTTTAGATTTTTTTTAATTTTCAAAGGTTATAACCTTTAAAAATAAAATAATTTTTAAAATTTTTTGAAATGTGTATACTATGTATAATTATATTAAACTTACTAATTATATATCATATAAATTCAATATAAACAATTTTAATGATATTTATTATAATAATGATTGAAAATTAAATTAATAAACTATTATTAATAATATAAATATTAATTAAAATATATTTACATAACACAAAATGATTCAAAATCAAATCAAAATATTTTAGTAAATAATAATATTTAATCTTTAAATTTGTTTTTGTTTTTATAAGCTTATATTTTTTTTTGATTAAAAATAAATTATTTAAATAATATTTGTCTCACTCGAATTTATTTTGTAATTAATTTTCTAAATAATTAAACTATAAATAATTAAAATGAATCTTTAAAATTATAATAAATAGAAATAAAAATGAGATTTATTATTTATTAAGTAGTATATAGCTGTTAAAAGGTTTATGTATTTAGGGGGTTTCGGGGTTTATGAGCTTACTAATTTAAGTAAGTAATCATTTAATGGTCTATAGGTTTTATATAAAAAATAAAATAACTAAAAATTTATTTTTATTATTTTTTCTCATTTTATAAGATTATAAACTTTGAAAATATAATAATTTTTAATTTTTTTCAAAAGTGAATACAATATTTATTTATAAAAATCATAAAAATTATATATCATATAAATTCAATATAAACAATTTTATTGATAGCTATTCTAATAAGTATCAATAAATAGATTAAAAATCTATTATGAATAAGATTGATATTACTTAAAATATAATATCAAAATCTAAAATGATTCAAGATCAAAGCAAAATATATTACTAAATAATAATTATTTGTTTTTAAATTTTTATTCTTTTTATAAGCTTATCAATTTTTTGATGAAAAATAATTTTTATAAATTATATTTTAACTCATAATTTATTTTATAATTAATACATATATAAAAATAAAAAACTAAACAATCAAAATGAATTTTTTAAATTATAATGAAAAGAAATAAAAATGAAATTTATTAATTATTATTTAGGGTATACCGATTTAAAGAATTATCTATATAGAGTATCAGGATTTTGTAGTTTTGTGAACTAAATGCTTAGGCATTTAGTGGTGTATATGTTTTATTGAAACAATAGAATAACAAAGAAAAAATACTTTTTTTTTATTTTTTCACATTTTAAAAGGTTATAACCTTTGAAAATATAATAATTTTAAAATTTTTTTCAAAAGTGGATACAATATTTAGTTATAATAATCATTATATTTATATATCATAAAAATTCAATATAAAAATTTTTATTGATAAATATTCTAATAATGATGAAAAAATAACTTAATAATATATTATTAATAAGATAGATATCAATTAAAATATAATTACAGAACCTAAAATGATTCAGAAGCAAAGCAAAATATATTACTATACAATAATTTTTTGTTTTGAAAATTTATTTTCTTTAAAAAAGTTTATCTATAATTTTTTGATTAAAAATAATTTATATAAATTATATTTGTGTAACTCATAAATTATTTTGTAATTAATATATATATAAAAATAAACAAATAAATAATTAAAATGAATATTTAAAATTATAATTAAAAAATCATATTTATTATTTATTATTTAGGGTATACCGGTCTAATTTAAATTAGATGTGTCTTACTAATAATTTATTTGTATTTAATATTTTTATAAAAATAAACTTAAAATTAATTAAAATAAAAATTTAAAATTATACTGAATAAAAAATAAATGATATTTAAGATTTATTATTAATGTATACTAGTTTAATGGTTTAAGTATATAGAGGTTTTGTCTTTTAGGAGTTTAGCGATTTAGGTTTTTAGGCATTTAGTGGTTTATTGTTTTTATTTAATCAATAAAATCACAAAAAAAAATTTGTTATTTTTTCTCATTTTCATAGGTTATAACCTTTGAAAATATAATAATATTTAAAATTTTTTTAAATGTGAATTCAATATTTAGTTATAATAATATTAGTAATTATGCATGATATAAATTCAATATAAATAATTTTATTGATAGATATTATAATAATGATCAAAAATTAATTTAATAACTATTAATAATAAGATAGATATTAATTAAAAAATATTTAGAAAACCCAAATTGATTCAAAATTAAAGTAAAATATATTACTGGATAATAATTTTAAATTTTTAAATTTTTACTTCATTTATAAGCGTATATATTTTTTTTTGATTAAAAAAAATTATTTAAATTATATTAGTCATAGTCATAATTTATTTTATAATAAATATTTTAATAAAAATAAACTAATAAATAATTAAAATGAATATTTAAATCTATAATAAATAGAAATTAAAATTAGATTTATTAATTATTATGTATTATATAGTAGTTTAATGGTTTATGTATTTAGTTATAATAATCATTATATTTATATATCATATAAATTCAATATAAACAATTTTAGTCATAAATATTTTAATAATTATCAAAAAATAAATTAATAAAAATATAATTAATAAGATAGATATCAATTAAAATATAATTACATAGCATAAAATGATTCATAAGCAAAGCGAAATATATTACTATATAAAAATTTTTTGTTTTTAATTTTTTTTATTTTAAAAAGTGTATCGATATTTTTTTGATTAAAAATAATTTACATAAATTATATTTGTCTAACTCATAATTTATTTTTTAATTAATATTTATATAAAAATAAAAAATTAATAATTAAAATGAATATTTAAAATTATAATGAAAAAAAATGAGATTTATTATTTATAATTTAGGGTATACCTATTTAATTTAAGTTATATCTGTCTCACTAATAATTTATTTTGTAATTAATATTTCTATAAAAATAAACTAATAAATAATTAAAATAAAAATTTAAAATTATACTTAATAAAAATTAAATTGAGATTTATGATTTTATAATAATGTACACCTGTTAATGGTTTATGTATTTAGAGGTTTTGTTGTTTAGGATTTTAGCAATTTATGTTTTTAGAAATTTAGTGGTTTATAGGTTTTATTTAAACAATAAAATAACAAAAAAATTATTTTTGATATTTTTTCATATTTTCAAAGGTTATAACATTTAAAAATATAATAATTTTTAAATTTTTTCAAATGTAAATATAATATTAAGTTATATAATCTTAATAATTATAAGTCATTTAAATTCAATATAAATAATTACATAGCTAGATATTATAATAATGATCAAAAAAATTTAATAAACTATTATTAATAAGATAGATATTATTTAAAATATATTTGCAAGATCTAAATTTATTCAAAATCAAAGTAAAATATATTACTAAATAATAATTTTTTTTAATGTTTTGCTTTTTAATAAGTTTATATTTTTGTTTTTAAAAATAAATTATTTAAATTATATTTGTCTTACTCATAATTTATTTTATAATTTATAATTCTATAATAATAAACTAATAAATAATTAAAATGAATATTTAAAATTATAATGAATACAAATAAAATTTAGATTTATTATTTATTATTCAGGATATACCGGATTAATGGTTTAAGTATTTAGAGTGTTTGGTGGTTAGGAGTTTTCTGATTTAATTGGTTTAGACCTTTAGTGATTTATATTTTTATTTAAACATAATGTAAAGAACAAAAAATTTAATTTTTGATTTGATTTTTGTTAATTTTTTTGAAGGTTATGACCCTTTGAAATATAAAATTTTTAATTATTTCTTTTTAAATGTGATGAATATATTATTTAGTTTATATAATTCTTAATAATTTTATATATGTAACACTAAATATTAAATAATTTTATTACTAAATATTATAATCTATGATCTAATTAAATTATAGTTAATAACTAGTATTAATCGAATGATGGTAAATTAAAAGATAAATTGTAAAATCTTACAATGATTCAAAATCAAATATGATTATATTAATAAAAATAATTATTATTTATTATAAAATTTTGTCCTATAGTCTTTTTATAAGCATTATACTATTTGCTTTTGATGGAAAAATAATTTATTTAAATATACATGTCTCACTAATAATTTATTTTGTAATTTATATTTCTATAAAAATATACTGATAAAAA